>VWZV01007110.1:63160-215364 GCA_013397155.1 Irena cyanogastra | reverse complement strand
CTGCGCGCTCACGGGCGCGCGTGCACAGGCGGGCACGCACTCACTGGGGCGTGCGCTGGGCCGGGGGCGGTGCGAGGAGAGCGGGGACACGGCGGGGCCGGGGGCAACTCCTGACCCACCGGTTAGGACGAGCCCTAATCTATTCTTTGTAAGAAAAACAGGGCTTAATTTTATTTTATTTTATTTTTCCTGTAGGTAAAAGTGCACCTTGTCCAAGGAAGTAAGGTATACATCTGTGTAATGTGAAATCCGACTTTTCATCTACGCTGGTACAAATGAAAATACCATCGTGTGTTGGCACAAGGACATACCCGTGTTTGATAGTGGATCAAATTACTGCATCAAGCCCCCTAAGCGTTCAGTGAGAGGGGAAAATTTCCAGAAAAACTGAGATACCGATTTATTATTTTTGCCCGTGTTGCAGAGCAATGCAATAAACAACAAAAAAAATAAAAAAAGAATAAAATGTGTCACTTTAACAGAAAAAAGGAACCCAGCCAACATCCACGGTTTTATCTCCAACTTTTTTGGAACATACTCAGAGTCTACCTAGAGTTTCACAGCAGTTCAGCACTGTAATCTTAAACATTTCCCTGAAAATGTTAACCACACAATCAGAAAGAAAACAGTGAGATATGTTCCCAGAAGTTAGGATGCTGAAGTTGGTTTGTTTGCGTATTTGCATGGCTTTATTTTGCAAGGAAAAAAAAAAAAAAAACAACAAAAACGACGGTAGAGGGAAGTCTGTGCTTTAAGCAAGGGCAGGGAGAAAGCATTGTGTAAGCCTTAAAGACATGATTTTGAAAATGGGCTTGGCATGGATCTAATTCCGCTCCCAGTGGAATTAAGGGGAGTTTTACCATTGACTTAATAGGAATAAAGCAAGGCTGCTGCCCAGAGCTTTTCCAAATCCCTTTCTTTAGAAGTTAGAATATGTAACAGATTAATTAAAAACAGGTTCAGAGAAGACAGTTATATAGAGTTATATAGAAATGATGGAGTGAGTCCTGCAAAACTCCCTTAAGTATATAAGCAAATGCTTCTGTAAAATTTCAGGATTATACATGAAACTGAAGGATCGGGGATCCAACTTCATATTCAGTGAGATCAGTATTCAATTTCATTTTTATTCTGGTTTTCTTTTAAATCCTATTTTTTCCTGAGTTGCATTTTCCCACATTTAGATGTGAAACTATTGCTCAAGCTAAACAATAAGCACTCTGACTTTGACACACATTTCCCAGAAATGTTTAACGTAGCCTAATAGCTGTGCCAAGACAAAATTGTTTAGGGTTGAAGAAATCAGACTTCTTGGAAAAGGCGATAAGAATCCATGGTGATTTTGTGGTTTTTTTTGGTTTTGGTTTTGGTTTGGTTTTTTTTTTTTTTTAAAGCAACATTTAAGGTAGCAAATATGGGGTTTAGCTGTTGAAAGACAGTTGACTAATGAAAAAGCTTCCTAAGTGGTGAAATTCCACTCTCAGCTTCAGCAAGCATATTCTGCTTTAGTCACTGTGTATGTGGGTGTGCAATATTTTTCACAGATTGCCCTCAAAACTCGTCACTACTTATATGATAATATTTGGAGGCAGAAGTTATTGCTGGAAGAAATGCCTCCCTTCAGTGTTCTGAAGTCATTCCTTAGGTTGCCATATTTCTATAGCACTTCATGAATGGATGCAGGAGTAGAAAATACCATCACATGGGGTTCTGCTCCTGTGTCTCCTAAAATGAGGCTCTCGGAGCTCATCAGCCTTTTGCCTTCTTTTGGTGTTCATCCTAAGTGCTAAGGGGAAAGTGTGGACTCGTGCCGGGGGTTTCACTGTCTTTGGGACATCCTGAGCACGAGGGAAGCGACAACGAGGATTTTCTATGCAAAGATGGAAATCGTTAAATTCTCAAGCCTTTGTGATGAGATGAGATGATCATTCCTCCTTCTCTGAGCAGGACACAACATTTTGTATGCAGAGGGTTCCTGTTGTTAGCACTTAATGTTACAGTTACCAGTAAGGTCATGTGGGAACTATTCAGTGGGACTATTGAAGCATGTAAAGTCACTGGCGTACAGAGCTGTTCACTACGTGAGGGCAATAGAGACTGAAAGACAAAAGAACTGCTTCAACCCAACAGTGATATACAAGTTCCTTGGGCTCTTTGTCACTAACTCACTTCAGGCACAAGGTATTCCAAGGACCATGAAAATACAAGGAGTAGCTTAGAGTAAAATACCTCTGATTCCAAGTAATAAAATGAAGGGCTGTACAATGCTCATTTTCAGTTGGCTGTGTCCAACAGGCTGTTCAGCTATAACATTAAATCATGTTCATAGGCACTTAAATAGTGTCAAAAAATCCAAATAAAATACAAACAAGAGAAGCTTGGTGCTTGCATTAATCTAGAGACAGCAGTGGAAAGCCCAGCTGCCTGCACCAGTACTTGCACTAGATGAGCCTCTTTGAATACAACTTTGTCAGCATATCCACCTAGTGGATATTGAACTGCCTGATACTTTGGGTTGGGTGTTTTTTTGCTAGGCTAGCTGCATTACTTCCTGGATGACATCAGCTGAAATGGGGAAAAAACAAGTCTCTGGGCAGTTGTTTTGCTGTGCTGGATAAGGCTGGGTCTTAGCCAGTTTGGTTATACCAGCAAAACACTGGACGGTATCTCTCCCATGGAGGGAAATACCGCTCCTGTGGATTCAGCTGCAGAATCAGGAATAATTTTCCAGCAATCATGCACAGGTCAAGCATTTATAGAAAGGTAGAACTGATACATGTGAGGTGGTGAGAGGGAGATTTGCATAATAAGGAGCAAGACTGTTTTCTGTAATAAATGTTCCGAATGGGGAAAATTGTTACATATTGACTGAAAGACTGAAAGGCCTGGAAAAAAATAACTCCTTTAATACTCCTTTTTTTTTTTTTTTTTTTAATCAGCTTATACCTAATTTGTCATGGTTCCAGCCTTAGATCTTGCCTAGTGATAAGGAATTAGCCAGCTTGGTCTTGAAAGATACATGCCATAGATAAGAAGAGAATTAACAGTTGTCCCACTTTTAGGCCCGCTCAGCTGAGGCAGAGATACTGACTGACACATCTTTTTGGATAGGGAGTTTGTAACAATGCCACTCCCTTGCAAGGGGTTCCCAGTGTTACATTCTAGTTAAGACTACAGTAAAAATACACTTGACAGCTTCCTTTTGAAATGCAATACTTTTACGCAGCTTTCAGAGATACTTTTAATATGTTTGCCTTTGGGAACGTGACTCATAAACCCAATTTAGACATCCAGCTCCTCATAGATTAATAACATGGCACAGACTTAGGGCTCCCAAGGCACATAAGCTGGATTCATAGCACCCAGTGTGCTGTTTGGAAGGAGGCTTTGACCATTTGAGGACCAGATGTGTATGAAATGCTCTCTATCTCTCTGACTTTGGCAGTTGGCTGCAGTTCTGAATTCAGTCTGTGAGGAAAGTGTGATTCACAGCCACAAAAACTTTGTTCAGTCTTCAGTGTTTTGAAAATACAGGACTGCCTGATGCTTTTCTTTAAGAGCTCAGAGGAGAGAAGTGTTGACCACTTCTCAGAAGAGAGAAGTGATGACCAGGAGTTGGAGATCCGTGTTTGATGTTTTGTAGTCCTGGGGGATTCAAATTACCCTCTTTTGCAGTGGAACGTGTATATCCCCCACCACCGTTCATTTTTAAGTAGTTCTATGACTCAGAGACAAGTAGAGGACTTTGAAGGCAAAGAGAAGAAAAGTTTTCCACTGAGCATTGCTTAACAACCCTGAAGTAAGAATGCTCCACTCCCAGAGGAGCCTACAGCCTAAGAGCTAGGGCACTAGTCTGAGGGATGGAAGACACCAGATCGTTTCCTTCCCAGTGAGATGGGTGTTGAAGATTGGTCTCCTATTTGAGATGGATGAAAAGCAGAAGAAAGAAAATTAAATTTTGTAGGTAGAATGTAAGTACCCAGTTTGTGATACTTGGGAACAGGGCTGTAGCACAGCCTAATCCCCAATGGGCCTCAGCTGTGGAAAACAGGTGAACAGCATAGAATGTAATGAAAGACACAGGTGCAATGCATGAACCATGAGGGGTAGAAAAGGTTGGGCTTAAGAAGCAGGAGCAGCAGAAGCTAGCAGATGCTTGTGGCCTTTGGAGGCTTGTGATGTTACTCTGTCTGGGCAGATGGGCTGAAGCCTTTTGACAAGGTATGGTGTTACTCTAGATTATTGTGTGTTGTGGCATGGTGTTACTCTAGATTATTGTATGTTGTGGCTGTCTTGAATGTGGCCTGTGTTGTGGAGTATGCTGTGACAAAATTTTTTTCATATCCTTTCTCAAACATTTCCTCTAGCCTAACACATGAGATTATTGTGGCTAAGCAATTAAATTTTACAAATACTGTAGAAATACATGTATCAAGAATATGAAGCTGTAGGCTCACAAACCTTCATAAACACTTTTTCAACTCTTTTCTGGCATGGCTGTCAATTCTACAAGAGATATCTTTTCTGCCAGTATAATTGGAAATATCCTCCATCCCTTCCTGAGGGAGAGGATCATTCATTTCTCCAAATGAAATCTCAGTAGTGGATGCAGCTTTCAGTGTTTGTTGGGAAGCTTTGCTGGAAGCACTCAGGTAAGCATCCAGCTAAGGGCAGAAAAGCTTTGCCCTTTCTCTCCTCCCCAAGTTTTCAGAAGGCACAGAGGGTAAACTGCAAGAAATGCTGTCTGAAGAAAATATTTGACTCTTGTTCTATTAAAATATCAAAGATTAAAGTCACTGTTGCTGGCATTGCAAGAAACCTGAATCTGGAATTTGAACTGTGACTGCTTGCAGTATTGTACTCAGTAGCAGCATTAAGTATGTCATACTCAGCCTCAGATGGCATCTTTGAGAATATCTCACTCTGGTTCTGGCTTTTTATCCTTTTATAATTGTTTTAGTGAGGGACTTTTGCACTCCCTCAAAGCAAGCAGACATGGTTTGGTTTTTGATGTGCAAGGGAGAGGAATATAGAGGTGAACATAAAAGTAATGGAAAGCAAAAAAACTATAAAGTTTGTTCCTCTTTCCAAACACTTATCGATGTTTGCATCCTTGAAGAAAATTTTAGCCATGGAACTAAGAAATTGAATGGTATTTTAGCATTTAAGATTCAGAATCTCATGTAATTATTTGCATGGTAATTAAGGGTGAAGTTTCTTGGAGACATCCCATGCAATTGCATCTGGACTTTAGATCTTTAAGAGATTAAAAGTTGTGACAGGTACATATTCTCTTCGCTTCTCCCTCAAAAGTGAAGAGACTGCTGTTCTTTTCCTTCCTGCCTCTGTTTTGTACCCACAATCCCCAGGAAAGATAAGAGGCCACCAGGATGGGCATATACTTAAGGGACAAATCTCAGTGGACTGTGTGTGACTGAAAGTGGTTTACTGCTGTGGTTTCCTTTGGACTTAATTATCTCCAATAGCACTAAAATATCTTGTGCCAGAACCATGACTGTAGCAACTAAAGGACCTCCCAGCAGCTCTTTTTCCTCTGTCATTATGTTTGTATATCGCATTCATAGGTATGGGTTAAGTAGATTCTGACAAGATTAAACCAAGACAAGAAGGTCCTTGGAAAACAGCCTTCCTGTCCTTTCCAAGGTGGTTTCATTTTCCTGAACCAGAGGGGAGTTGTGTTGGCAGAAAACAAGATATGGCCATTGGAGCTGGCATTTGTAGCTGTTTAACAGCTGTTTAGCAGCCAGTTGATTGGAATAACTGTATGTCTTGGCTGCAAAAGAGATCTGGCTCTGTTAGTGTGTAGCCTCAAGGAAAACTGGTTAGAGCGGAGATTTCTAACCTGATAAACCTTCTAAGGAGTAAAAATATGCTCTAATAGGTGACTAAAAGTATCAACAAGAAATCTTTAAAGACACTGCAAATTACTCATTTATTTCTTTATACTAGCCACACTTAATTTGTACAAAATTTTAATTCCCCATTCAATGGCTCCCTGACTATTTCATAAAAACCAATGTTCCTGAACTGTTTTAACCCTGAACACCTGTGATGACACATGGATTATGTAAATTGCCCTCACGTAATAGTTGAAGTGGTGTCCTTGTGCCTGTCTTCCTAATGTATTTCCCTAACCAGATGAGTTACTGTTCAACAGCGTATTTTAATAGAAGAAGTACAGGTGTGGTTTACTGACTGTACCCTGTTTGACTGCAGCATTACTATGAATATACTTAATTTTTGAGTATATTTTAAAGGTTCTTTCTCTTTCTGTAAATCTGTTATGGATTTGGGGTTATAAGCAATATTTAGATTTTTTTTTTAGTTAATCTTTCCTGTTGAAAATATTCAGCTGCTTGCTGGCTTCGTCACCTGGAATACAGTGGTGCACTTTTTCCCGGTGGTTGTAATTAGGACACATTTTTGTTTCACAGACTTTTGCTTAAGAGTGTGACCAGTTCTGTCAGACCTTGGTGGATTCTCTTACTCCAAGCCACAGAAGCCTTTTGGTGACACAGGGTTAATATTTTTCTGCTTTCCTGTCTGTGTCCTGTGTGTTCTGACTCACCTTGACACATACTGATATTGCGTCAGAAGTGTCCAGCTACCACCTGATGGGCTGTATGAATTTTTTCTTTGCAGAATCCCTCTCCGAGTAATGGCTGTCAGCTGCAAACTGGCAGATGGTGCATGTGCACACAACACACACGTGACTGCTCAGATCTTACACAGTTGTGAATTATTTGTCTTCACTAAATGAAATCCAGGAGTTTCAGCCTCGGTTCAGATCTGATCCTTTATCCTGCTGAAACACTCGTGTTTGATTTACTGCTTGGGCTAAATGATGCAAGAAAAAAAAATTGGTGCTAATCTGACCTTTGTTCTTGCTGTTTGTCTAGACCAATATCTTACTGAAAACCTTGATAAGAAAAATAGTTTTGCCATTTTTTGTCTGTGTGATGGTGAACCTTAACTTCCCTGCTGTAAAGTAAGAGCTAATCTATTTCACAGTGAGACCTCATGTATGGAGTTCACTTTGATATCCTTTGGTGAAATATTGTTTTGGAGTGCAAAGTTTAGCTTTGTTTTCATTAGAAATTAAATTCTACTTAATTTTCAATGTTCAGTTACTTATCCAGGGATTTGTAGTATAGCATGGACAATGTATCCTAGGCCAGTTCTGGTTTATTTCATTTTTTTGGCTGTGTTCCTGAAACACAGGTCTCCTTTCTCCCCCACGTATGTCCGGTTGTCCCTGAGCCTTCTGCTTTATTGACAGCTGTAGTGCTTCAATGTCATCTGCTGCTCTGGTTCATTGCTGCAACCCTGAGCTTGCAGTGTAGAATGCTTTGCTGAATATAGGGCATCTTTGAGTGCATTACGTCCCTCAAAAGCACCAGGTGGTGTGAGATCCCAAATACAAGAATGACAAGACTGAAGTAGCTTTCTGACAGACAGATTTCAATTTAAGATGAGACTCAGGAAAGTATTTAAGGATGAAAAGAGAAGATAATTTTTCAGTTGGGAGCAAATGGCTTTTTAAGGAAAGCCCTCTCTCTCAAAAAAGATGCAGAAGACTGAATAATGTGGTTTTGACTTTTGGACTGGTATATGTGGCATGAAGGTCTCCATGCATGCCTTGAGAAAAGGGTAAATGTTTGTATGTGAGTCAAATCTACAAAGCAGAGGACAAGTGGTACAAGGTCCTCTAAGATTTTAGTAGATTCATGCCTCTGCATGTTTCTCTAGTTCACTTTTAATACTAGCTATTTCTTTAGTGTCCCTGCCAGCAGGGTGGGAGTCTGCCTTTGGCATAGTTGCCAACGTGGAAAGTAACAGTCTAACAGTGAATGAACAACAACATGTTTAGATACTATATCTACCATAAGAGGTAATATCTGCTATTTTCCCAAGTTAACTAGAGACTGGCTACATTTGAAAAATATGCATGGTCTGTTCCTTATTTTTGACTCATCATTGACACTAGCTATTTTGCTCAAATGAAGATAATTTGGCTCTTCTTTCCCCTCATGTATTCAAATCAACAGACAAGAGACAGCAAAATTAGTTAATTGTTAACGTATGTACATGAACACAGAGGACAAATTCCAAACAGAACAGCGTGAGGCATCTGGGTAAGGTTGTCATGCTCCTAGAATCACCCATTTAATACAGGTTTACCTTGTTCCACCTTTTCCCCCTGTGGGTTAGCATAGAGGCAATTAATTTTCATGGGCATACACCTTGTTGTTGACCTGTATCAGGAAGGCATTGATTTGCAAACTGTCCTGAAAACCAGATCTTTAAAATTAGAATTTTTTCTTTACCACTGAAGGGTGTTTCCTGACGGACAACAAAGTTTATCACATCACATTTAAGCATCTGTGAGTAATTTATTCTTCTCTCTAGTTGCAGTAGAAGAAAGACTAAATCCATCCAAGCTAGCAGTAGGGTAAAATCATGTTTCTCTAATGGATTGGGCTGGCATGACCTATCCTATGCCTCTGTCAGAGCTGGAACAGACTGCTTTTGAAAAAACAGACAGAGTGGTCTTTAAAAATCTTTATCAGAAGTGGTTTGTTGTCATGATGTCTTTTACTACAATCTGACCATGTCTCTCCAAAGAAAGATTTTCTGTCTTGTGTTGCCTCACATTTCCTCTGCTGTTTCAGTTCATAGTGACATTTGCTAGTGCAGAACTCAGGTGCACAAAAAAATTAATAGTAAAATGCTTTCCTCGAAGTGACCAGCACTATGCTGTTTTGCTCTGTTTTTGAAAAGGATGGCTGCAGTGGGGAAGGCCAGTGCTGACTTGGCCTCTCACCAGTCCTGTTGTATTAAGAGTCCAGCTGGGGCTGTAGAGGGGACTCCACAAGGCACTTCAGCAACCACACCTTTACTGTGAAGGTCTTTTTGCACCTCTGGCTGTTCATTCCATCGCTGATGTGTTTGTGCCATTTGTAGCCATTCTCTGGTCTCACAGTCAGGCAACAACTTCATGTAAGCCCATTGTCCATCAGCATCTCACCACAAAAGTGGGAGATTAGGAACATGAGCTGGTGCAACTCTCAGGCTGCATACCTACAGTGTGTCCCTATATCTAGTTGTCCTGAAGGAAAATGGGCACTATCCCATTCTTTTGCAACCTGCACAGAAGAAAACATCTCCCCCCAGCCTGGAGATGGCTCTGTTGGTATATTCTGCAAGGGTCATTGGTCCAGTCATTTTCTTCTGTGAGGGGAAACTAGAGGCCTGACAGACTGTAATTTGAGATTGACAGCACAAGTATGGTGATTTGTCCATGGAATATGGACCACGTGGTAAATAGATTGCTGGAAAAATGACAGGAGAGAAGTTCTTAGGGATATGTTTGTATGGAAGAAAAAGAGGGAATAAACACAAAGCAGACTTTTGGGGACAAAAATCTATCCCTGAGGCACCATGTCAGAAAACCAGATGCTGTCACAAGACATTATTAATTGTCAGCTAGAGTCACAACCCATAGTTGGACAGGATATCTTTATAGCTGTCACTTGCATCAGCCAGAGACAAGAAGGAGACCAGCTATCCCTCACGTCCTCTACACACCAGCATTTCTTAGCCTTACTGACCTGTGATCATCCAGGTTTGACCGTGATGGTGCACAGTAACCAGGGAAAATGCAGAAATGGTGTAAGCCTTTCAAAGTTACAGGTCTGGTCTTTCTTAGAGCCAGTTTTGTGACTGTTACTCCTGTTGGACACTACCTAATTCCATCCTATTTTGGTCAGTTGTATTTCTTACTGGGATTTAGAAATAATCTATGTGGCAGAGTATCAGCTGTGTGCTCTGAACTCTTGACTAAAAAATTCTATGCACATTGCTCCCTGCAGTTGAATCTGTTTATAAGCATTGTTGGAGGTTGAGTCACCAGGGCACTACCACGCTGGTCTGTGGCTTGTGAATGGTTAATGCAATGAATTAAATGCTGAGATGAAAGCCCCAACGCATAAGTAAAGCAGACATGCTACTAAGAACAAGGAATGTGAATGGGTTGCTTTAGGTTAATACATTACCATAAAGTGAGTTACTCTTCTGTCCTTCCCAAAACAGGATGGGTGGTTATGGAAAGTGGATCCATAAATAGAAGTTGCTGAGTTGTGTCCTGTGTCAAGCCTGTCTAGTGCCCCTTATCCTTTGCTCCTTCAATTTTTAGCTATGGAGATTTAATCTGAGCTGCTTGTCATTGAAATAGAGAAATAGAGCAAAGAGAGTCTAAGCATTTGGGAATCTGGGAAGTAACCAACTTGAAAATTAAAAAATACCAGCCAGATGCTTTTACAATAGTAAGAAAATCATACATTGTATTGGAGTGACCCTGTCTGGGTGCTAGATATCCGCCAAAGCTGCTCTGTTACTGTTCTTTTTGGCTGGACAGGGGAGAAAGAATATAATGAAAGGCTTCTGAGTTGAGATAAGGACGGGGGAGATCACTCACCTGTTACCATAATGGGCTAAAGAGACTTGACTTGGGGAAGTCAATTGACATTATTACCAGCCAGATCAGAGTAGCATAAGGAGAAATGAAACCGAATCTTAAAAACACCTTTCCCCCAACCCTTCTTTCTTCTCAGGCCCAACTTTTGTCCTGAATTCTCTGCCTGCTCCTCTACAGTGATGCAGGAGGATGGAGAAGGCAGGTTTCAATCAGTTCATCACACATCTCTCACACCCCTTTCTCGTCAGTAGGACGACTCCTCACACACTTCACCTGGTCCAGTGGGGTGTCCCTCTTGTGGGAGGCAGTCTTCCATGAATTTCTCCAATGTGAGTCCTTCCCACAGGTTGCAGCTCCTCACAAACTGCTCCAGCATGTGTCCCCTCCATGGAGTGCAGTCCTTTGGGTACAGACTTCTGTGGCCTAGGTCTCCCCTGGAGTCACAAGTCTTGCCAGAAGCCTTGTCCAGCACAGGCGTTGCTCTCCACAGTCCAATAGCTCCTCCCAGGACTCTCCTGTAGTGGGGGCTTCCCAGGGGGTTGCAGCCTCCTTGGGGCATTCACTTGTTCCAGGATGGGCCCTTCAGGGGCTGCAGGGGAATCTCAGCTCCTGTAGAGCCTGCAGCACCTCCTTTTTCACTGAGTTTGGTGTCTGCAGGGCTCTTCCTCTCACACATGCTCACACTTCTCTCCAGCTGCAGTTGTGCCAGGTGGATGGAGCTTTGAACATCCTGGTCTGCTGCAAGGTGTCCCTGCCTGTGGCATATGGACTGGAACTAGGTGATCTTTTAAGTTCCCTTCCAATGCAAACCATTAATTCCATGGTTCTATGACTGAAAACTCCCCTGTGTGCATTGAAATGCATAAAACTTCAATGAATCGATGAACAAGCAAAACCAACCAATGAGCAAAAATGCTTGCTTCTTTTTTTTGGGTTTTTTTTTTTTTTTTTCTTCCTGGGTGCAGAACTCAGGTGTTTGTAAACATAAATCAAATCCCACAATCAATTATACTCAGGTTGATTATAGTAATCAAAAGGGATTTCGAGGTTGACCTCTAGTGCTCTGTGGACTGTTAAAATGTGTTTCAGTTTCACTTAGTCTCCAGTACTGAGTCAGAGGGGTGCAGTTCTGCGTGGGCTTTGATGAAGATGGATTTTCAGAATGTAGTGCAATATAAGACTGAAATAATGTTGATAAGTGAAGAAACAAACCGAGAAGAGGAAAGTTTGAGTATTCTGAGTGTTATTTAACCTAGTCTTGTGATTCCACTAAATCTCCAGCTTCTTCCTTGTGCCCAGGTATATGGGTAGTCAAGAGCACTGCTCCTCTCTTTCTTTTACTTTAACTGTCTTCCTCATTAGACTAAAATGCACTAAAAGGTTACTGAGAAACTTCAGTGAGTGTTGGATGCAGTCACATCTAGGTATCAGAAAGTATTCTACAGTATTCCATAATCAAAAATATCTACAAGCCATTTATATATCAAATGTAAACTAACTCTTGATTCCATAAATGATCTTAGAAGAATTTGTCTCCTAAGGTGACACTAAACTTTTTAATATGGACATTAGAATCAGCTGATGCTTTTCTTCTGTTGTAGTTTGTCATTCTTCTTGCCCATGAATTAGGAGGTTAAGACATTAAACAGTCCAGTAAGTATATGTTAAAATATGTAAACATAATTTGTTGCTAATAAATATTGTTACTACAATAACACCTACAAAACAACATAAATTAAAGTCAGGTTTTCTCTTTCCTTTTCTGGCTCCTTGTAAAGATAGACAAAGTAAGGGGAAAGGGAGAACTCTGGAGGAAGGCTACCCTTACTCTGGTAAGTGTCGTTTCCATGGACTCCTGTGTAGTCAGTGGGAAGAGACAAGCCCTTTCAGATTTAATAAAGTATAGCTGCTCTGAGTTTTTGTTCTGAATCTTTTCTGGAAGAGATGATCTCTCTCCATCTGCAACAGAAAAAATTCCTGGAGCTTATAGAGTAATCATTGAATCATTGCCCAGGAGCAGCAGACAAGCACCAATAGTTTCTTCCAGAGGTGTAGGAAAGCTCTGGAGATTTTATTTTTTGAATTGGATGGGGAACCAGGCAAGTGATTTAACTGGTATATAATATCAAGAGAAAGACCAGTCTTGCCTGACAGGAGTAAGTGCTTGTCTGTATCCTTGCTCATAAAGCATGAACTATTAGTGAAAACAGGCTTTTCTCTCCTACAGCCCTCTCACAAGTGCTGAGTAAAACATTAGGACATGTATGCAGTTTCCAGTCACTGCATTGATGAAAAGAAACTGAATTGCACTCTGTAAAGTTCCCTTCACAGTGTCGGTTCAAAAGCAGTGGTGACATGCACTGAGCTCCCGTTCATGATCAGTTTTCTTGACTGTAGTGCTGATAAATCATCTTTTTCTGTCCTTAATGGTTTACATCCATCCCTTACTGGAGATGCATCCTATAGTCCTGACTGTCCTTTGCCTTTCAGCTTTGCAAGGCATTTTTAACCCTGTGAACAGGTAATACAGTATCCACAGCCTGGTCTGGCAGTGCCCATGCACCCTGGAATGTTCATGCTGGGCAGTGATAGCCTATGCTGTTCAGCTGTTTCTAAACTGATGCAAGCAAAAATGGAGTCAGGCCCCCAATATACCTTAAAGGCTTTCTTTTTCCCTCAAGCCACTGCTTGTTACATTACCCTCAAAAATTTTTTCTCTCTCGTAGAAGTCATCTCCATGTAAAGGCCCTCTTGAGCAGTGGCTCAGGCAGACAGAAGTTTTGTGCGTGGCAGAGCTCCTTCTTTATGGATGCATTGCTGTGAAGAAAAGAGATAGTTTAACAGGCTTCAAGAGAGAAACTTCCCAGCTCACTCTCAAATACAGCATGATAGTAGTTTTTTCCATTAGTAATAATTACTAAATAGTAATCTATTGTGGCTGGCATTAACACAAGTGTCTTTTTCTAAATCAGTGGATTTGCAATTGAAGGACTCCCTCTGTCCTTGGGCTTCTTTTACCTTTAGATGCGTTCTTTTTTCTTGTTCAGGAAGATGTCATTAAAAAGCAATTATCTTTTATTATTGAATTTAGCTGGATTCTAACATGTGACTTAGAGATCAAAGTTTTGGGCTCTGTTACTTAGTAAGAGAGTCATTTGAATGGTTTTATTATTTAGTACCTAGACTTATTTATTGATGGTTTTATTACTTAGTATCTGGACTTAGATATTTTCTTTCATTTCACAAAGGTGATTATCACATGCCTTTCATGATTTAGAAGCTACCTTTTATTGCAGAGCAAATTTAGTCTGCTTATTCATCACTTTGCCATGATAAACATTAGTCTTCTGAGGCAGGAATTTATCAGTGTAAGCTTTACTTCCCTAGCTTTCCACTGGGCAAGTGCTATATGCTGGCCTTTCACAGGGTATGAAATGTAGAATAGATATTAGTAGAATATGTCTTTGCTTATGTGTAATTACAAGAGCTTTATATGAAACACAAAGCGTAACTTTCAGAGGGGCACGTTCTTTTTCTAGCACATGAGGTACTCAAACTGCGGGAAGCTGCTAGTTGCAAGAATATTTGACACTATTTTAGTGGAAACAAGTGAACAAATAAAGATATATGGGCTGAAAATTGCATTTAAAAGTAAATAGCACACCTAAAGCATAATAAGTAATCTCAGGTACCTGAATGTCAGTGGGGTAAGAAAATAATATTTGGAGGCTAAAAGTAGAATACTAGAGCTATTCAATTTCTTCTTCTGCTCTTCAACAGTCACTGGAAGAACCAGACAGCTAAACTTCTGAGGACTGAATTGGAATCTCATGTGAACATTTCATTTGCGAAATTTAGTGTGGTGGTGCTCTTTAACAAAATCTTTTTATAGTGTATTATTTATGCTTTTATATTATAGTGAATGCACTACTTGTGAAGCAATGTATTTAAAAACATGATTTAAAAATTAGTCCTTTAAAACTCAGAAAGTTTTAGGAGTAAAAGTCAGGCCTTGTGTGGAGTTTCTAGGTACCATATTTATAAAAAGTAACAATTTAATCTTGGCAGGTTCTAACCAGACAACAGCTTTGCGGAGTTGATTCTACTGCTGAGCTGATGCACAAGGAACAAAACCTAAAACTTGACACTGAAATTGCCTTTAAATTTGCAACTAATAGGTCAGTCTATTTTTCCTCTTGCATTATAAGTTTGTGGGAAGAAAATAAACTTTTTTTAGAAAGCCTTTTGATGGGTGTTCAAGACTCCAACAGTCCAACCTTGCATTTGTTTTAATTTACCATTTGTTACATTACCGTTCTGAATGAACAGGAAGATTTTTGTCATCCAAGTATTCTGGTAAGGCTTAGGTCACAGCTTTTAGTTGAGGCCTTTAAGTTGTTTCTTTTACAGTTTATATATCTGCAATTACAGGGACCAGATTTTTCACTGTCAGGGTTAGTGTAGCCTAAACAATACCACAGTCCCAGAGAAGTTAAAAAAGCTTTACCTACTAAATTGTCATTTATTTTTCCTTGTTGTCATAAATATCTGTGAAGCTTGTGAAAGAGCAAGCCCATGTACCAGGAGCTCTTTCCAGCTCGTTGATTCAGGTGTGAACTGTGGCGACATATTTGTGCACACACTTGATCCCTCATTTCTGTGTTTTGATTTCTCAGGAAATCACAGCTCTACCATATGTGCATTATTGGGGAAACAGGACTGTGGAGCACAGGGCAAACAGCCATGCCCTATTATACAGACAGACCCAGGACAGATCCTGAAAGTACAAAATTTACATATCCAGATAGAGATCTGGGAGAAAATAAACTGACACAAAGCAAAGCAAAAGATTTCAGCATCTTTTATAGCAGTGGGGCTTATATGGCCCAAGTGAATAGGATGTGGGATTGAAATTTACAGGAAGGAGCAAGGTCTAAACTTTGGGGATTTTTTTTTTTTTTTGTTCAGCTGTACTGTATTCCTGTATTTCTGCTTTCTAGGAAGGAGTCATAGAGGTGTCTTTGATGCAACACCAGGCAAGAAGCTGCACACCTACCAGAGCTATTTTCTGTATCTTTAACTACATATGTATCAGTATATAGAAATATACAGCTTAAATACAACCTTGCAGTAAACAGAAGTCCTGCCTGAGCTAAGTAATTTTTTTTGATATATTTTCGGACTCCTGAGAGTTGTTCAATTGTTCTGTGGCAATGTAATTAAAAGCAGAGCATTGTTTAGGGCAAATGAAACTGTCCTCATGAATAACTTATATTGTACAAGAGCTGACTTTGTGTCAGCATATATAGAACAGCCAGAAAATAAAGCCATGGATACCTCATTTGCACAGCTTAAAACCAGTGGGCATTCTTTTATTTTTCACATGAGCTCCTTAACCAGGAAAAATGTTTGTCTACATGGTTATAAAAGAGATACTTCAAAGAAGCAGAGTCCAATGGAAGGAGGATGGCATCAAAAATTAAAGGATAAGGCAGTTGTTGGTCTAGAAATAGAGCAGAACAGTTTTCTGCCTTTCACACAGGTAAGATAGGAGACTGCACAAATATATTTCTAGAAAATATATAAACAAAAGTGTTTCTCTAAATGTCACATGACAGTTAATCTTTTTGTTAGTCAGCATCTTTTATCTGACACCACAATTCTAGTTTTGGGTATGGATTTTTTTCACCTGTACTTCATGGATTTTGTCTACTGTGTTACCACTGTACAAAACTCCCCAGTAGTAACATAAAACTCCTCAAGTCCTCAGAAAACACTCATATATGGACACCCCCCTTCATGCCCACGTTTCCTCTTTTCCTAACTTGTTTGAAATACAATTTTTTGTATTATGAAAGTAAAATCTGTTGGCAGGTTAATTCTTCAACCATTTCAATCTGCCTTAAACATAAAGGTTAAAGTCCTAGAGAATGATGGGAGATGGCAGAATGACTTTATAACTTTCTTGGCAGGAGACAGATATTGAAAAACATAGCATTTATTAAGAAATTTTAGTGAGATTATGTAATTCTCTCTGGATTTTTCATCTACATTTTAGCATGAACTTTGGATCAATTTATGAGAGGTTTTCATTCAGAGGAGCTTTCCTGCATGTTAGGTTGACTCCAGTGCATGAGGGGACACGATCTGGAGGGCCTTGTAGGTGCCATGCCTTTATTCAGTACGGGCAGCTTCCATACAGAGCATAATCATGTTCCTTACTCCTGATTTACAAGGTTTTGTTATAAGAAACACTTAATAATAGAGAACATAAAGTAATTCTGTTTTATTTTTGTGGGTTGAAGAGGCGCCATGTGTTTTTTGTTGCAAAAAACTCCCGAAAAACATGTGTTTTTAACTAACCCTGATATGACATAACCCATGTAACCCATGTGACATAACCCTGCTTTCCAATAAATGCTTTATTTCCAGCAGCAGGAAGAATAGGATCTCCTTTATCAGGCTGTTAACTACAGATCAGAAAATGAGGCAGAAGGCCACATCCTAATTCCTGACTGCCCACAGGTCAGCAACAGTGTGCTAGTGAACATGCTGGTCAGTGCATTTTGGCACAGCTGCTGCATCCTGGTGTCAGTAGGCTTCTTCCTCTCTCCATCCCCACCTTATAACATGCCTGATTGCAGGATAGACAGCATAAAGCACCCCATGGTTTGCCCTATGGCTTGCAGGCAGTGCTGTGGGCTAGCCTGTGTGCTTGCAGGGCACGGGAGCAGATGGGAAGGTGCAACAGGAGCAGGTCCCCTTCCCCTAAAGGACCAGAGGGAGGCAAAGCTTAATGACATTTGGTCCTGCAGCCTCCTCCTTGTTGAAAGGCTGATGCAGAAGTTGGCTACAGACTGCCTGAATTCCATCACCAGGATGATATTCCCCTTCTTCTCCCATGCTGTGAGTGAAGCAGAGCTGGGACTGTGAAAAGCAGCTCTTTTCTATCTATGTAAAGGGAATTTTTCTTCATCTTTAGCAGATAGCTGGGATAGTTACAGGGTAAAAATGACAAATTACAAGCACAGTACAGGGAGACTAGTCTTAACAAGAAATTGCAGAGATTACCTATAATTTTTACTGAGCAAAACCCATGCTATTTTATCACTTTCCAGTAAACTAGCTCAGTTTCTTTTGAGAAGAGGGAGATTCAGATGAAATGGTATTTGGGTGGAGATGCATTTAATAACATTTTATGGCATACTATTTTTTACAGCAAGCATAAGGCTTGTCATTTTTACTTGTCTACTTTAAGAAAAATGGCAGTCTGTTTGGACACTGTGAGGCTACAGTTAAGGCAAGGCATTTTTACCTCTGTCTGCATTTTCAAAGCAGGGCTGAGGTGAGGGAAGCAGATAACTAGAGGTGAGCTGAAAATGTACCTACCATTTGAGCACTTGAAAAGTTTTGTCTGAAATTAGTGTAAAATCTCACCCAAGTCCTTCATCTACTCCACTCTCACCTCACTTGGAGTGCTGTGTCCAGCTCTGGGGCTCCCAGCACATTTAAGGACATGGATGTGTTGGAGCAGGTCCACAGGAGGGTCACGAAGATGATCAGAGGGCTGGAGCACTTCTCTTATAAAGACAGCCTGAGAGAGCTGGGGTGTTTACCATGGAGAAGACTTGGGATACCTTAGAGCAGCCTCCCAGTACCTAAAGGGTAGCTGGAGACTCTTCACAAGGGCATGTAGTGATAGGATGAGTGACAAAGGCTTCAAGCTGAAAGAGGGCAGATTTAGACAAGACATTAGGAAGAAATGTGAGGGTGGTGAGGCACTGCAACAGGTTGCCCAGAGAAATTGTGAATAGCCTAACCTAGCCCAGGTTGTAGGGGACTTTGAGCAGCCTGGTCTGGTGGAAGGTATCCCTACAAGTGGCAAGAGGATTGGAACGAGATGATCTTTAAGGTCTCTTCCAACCTGAACCATTCCAGTCCTTGCTGTGCTGATAGAATTAACTCCCTCTTTGCTCCCTCATGCAGATCACCTTCACCCTGTTGTACTCTGAGTCAGTCAGTCCAAGGAGAAGTGGTTCTAATTCAGGTGAATGCCAGCCCTTTCTGGACTGAAAAGTGGATCGAGCACATTTGCTCACTCCTGGTGTTTGTACATGCACTCCTGACCCTGCTGATGAATTTGTGTCTTGGGTGTCCTGGTTCTGGCTGGGACAGGGTTAATTTTTGCAGTAGCCAGGAGGTGTCATGGGTCAGACCCAGAGGTTATTCTACACCACCTCACATCAGGGCCAGAGCAGGGGAAGGGAGTCTCTTCCAAGGAGAAGGGCACTCTTCCGGACCGGGTGGCTGTCGTTGGGTGGTTGGGTCTTGGGCTCCATGGTGAGCATTTTGCATGTGAATCAGTCTCTCTTTTGTACACTTTTGTTATTAACATTGTTGCTGTTACTTTTTGTTTTCTAATCTCATTGCTGTTTCCAGTAAATTGTTCTTATCTCAACCTGTGATCTTTACCTTTTCTGCCTCCATTCTCCTCTGTCCTGCTGCAAGGGAGGATGTATGGGGGACAGCATGGGTTTTAGTGACAGCACTAAATTGGAGAATACCTTTCTAAACCACACAATGGGTCAGGTTATGGATGGCAGTGAAATCTGGGGCCTCCATTTTTTGCCATTTTCCTCCCCTGCACCGAGAACTGGGTGCAATGGGTGCACCAGGAGTGCAATGGGGGAAGCCAGGAGCCCTCTAAGCAAAGCAGGATGGGGAAGGCTGAGAAGGAGTGTGTGCAGGCAGGTAATTTGCAGCCAGAAGTGAGAGCACTAGTGGAAGTGTGACACAGGCGCAGGAATGTGAAGGTGGCTGGGACTAAGGCCAGGAATGCTCTCAAACATTTTGTTGTAATAGGGTCAGCTTGATCAGGCAGTGTTCACTCTAAGTTAGCTCAGGTCTGGCCTATTCTGCTCCATGTTATGTCTGGATCACTGTTTGATGTGGACACAGAAGCGTGAAAGCAGGGTGTGACAGGGAAAACCTGCAGCTGAAGGAAAGTGGATATGCAGAGAGGGAGAAAGCCAAAATATCTTCGTGTTCCAGTTAACCTCTGAAGTTGTCCCAAGACACTATTAGATTAAACAAGTGACAGTGACTTGAGAGAGAGCCTGTGGAGACACCAAACTTGACTGAATTAGGAATTGTGTGTTCCAAGGATGGTGTGTCCTTGAACAGGTTTTGGGAATCATTACAATCACAGGTGCCATCCCTAAGCATTGTTTGTGCCTTCCTGCTTATTCTGCTGTCAGAACACTGAGACAAATGTGTTTTTGTGGTCAGTGGGAGAGAACACCAATGCTCAACTTTCAGTTGAGTTCTGACAAATAGTTCTTGCATCTAAAGCAGAATGTACTGTTGATTGACTGTGGTGGCCAGTTGCATAGATGTGGGCTGTTCTTAGTATTTTTTGAGATTTCTCCCCAGCAATAGAAATAACAAGTAGTTTATTGAACCCTTCACCATTTTTTCCAGCCTTTAAATACTGAAAACACTTTACAGACAGAATTAACTTCATTTCAATAAAGCCTCATTTAAATATCATATTCTATGATGTAATTAAATCAGTTACCATATCTCTGTCACTATTAGTTTATGTTTGTTAGGAGAAAATTTATACTGCTAACTGCAGTGGCTTATTAGTTGCATGTCAGAAGTATTATTTTCAAGCTAGTTAGGAAACAATTGTTTAAAGGGGCTGTATAAACATTCTTCAGTTAGAATTAGGAAATACAGATAGAAAAATTTAGGCTCCGCCTTAAAAGATGTAATGGTGATTAATTTTAAGCTGAATTCCCTGTGTGGATATACAACACTATTTGTGAGAAGAGATAAATTTGAAGCAGGCCACCAGTTTTTTTTTTCTGCAGGAAATTTTAATTCACTTGATTTATGGAAAAATCTTAGCAACAAGTGGTAAGGCTGTAGGCAGCTGTTTCCTTGGATCTCAGTAGGATGTAGGTGAGAAAGAAAAACACACCCACAGGTGGCCCACCACCCATGTGGGAGATCTCAGAGAAAAGCACTATATCAGATCTGGACTTCTAAGATTCCCAGCAAGGAGTATGTCTTAAAATATGGATTTTCTTTCCTTCCTAGACCATTTTACACTAGCTCATGAATGTGGTGGGATTTCCTTAAGGCTATGTCAATGGGAACACCACAGGATGTTAGCATTTTTTCTATGCGTATCTGTTGTTGCAGTATTTTGGTCAGTCTGAAAAAGACAAGGTGCCTACACTGGTGTCCATCACCAGGAGAATTCCTGGTTGCCAGCTCCTTCATCTTTGGGTGCATTACAACATGGTGCAAGTACTCTGCTCAGTGTGCTGGAACTGTGAGATGGGCCAGCAGAGCCTTACAACTGGGAGGTGTTGAGTCAAGGCTTCCAGACATGTGACTTAATATATCTATCATGAGCAAGCACAAGTTTCAACCCACCTGCTGTAAAAAAAACCACTGACAAGGGCATTAATTCCAGCTTGATATGCTTCTTGCTCTCCCTTGAGCACATCAGCCTTTAGCAGGCATTAAGATTTTTCTGTTTCCATCTTTTGTGCCAGTGGATGTGAATTGCAGCACTGTAATTTAAAATAGCAAACTCATACTATGCAGCCTAAAATAATGAGAAATTTAGAACAACTGTACAGGCAGATGGTTTTATAGGTCCAGCACTCAGAGGAAGATATAATGCTATTCAGTTTTGAATTAAAAAAGGCAGAAATCCTTTGAACTCTTCTAACCATTGGGCAGTCCTCATTACAAAAAATGAGGTCCATATCTTTGGCAAAGTACTAATATTTTTTTCAGAACAGCTGAAATTAAATGAACACAGATCAGTTGAATTTTGAAGAGAACTATTTTCATGAAACCATGCAGCAAAAATTGATGCTAAGAGGGTGAAAAGATCTCTTATTTGTGACAATTGAAAATACATGTGACTGCATCATTTAGAGGTGTTAGATTAATTTTTCTTTAGAGAGACCTTTGTTCAAGAGAATAATTGTAGAACGACGTGCAATATCTGATTAGTTCCAGGAGGATTAACTTTTTCATTATAATTTCAAAAGAGTGACCAGCAGCAGTGTTTCTCCTGTCCTTAAGAGGATACCAGGAACTGAGAAGCAATAAGCAGTTAGAAATCAGAAATCATCCTGTGAATTTCCAATGAGCCTTAGCCTTTCAGTTATGCAGAGGACAATTGCTGCATTTTTGTAACCTCAATGAAGTTCACTAAAGTCATAACACTAAAGAACTTGTATTCTTTTCTGCTTTATTCTGCCAGATCTGAGCTCCTGATTTGCAATACTGTAGTCATCAGGCTTTGGAGGAAGACTGAGGGGAAAATGGTGATTAAAACATTCCTTTCCCAGGACAGATTGCCTTGCTTACATAATTGATCATTTGTCAGAATTTAATTCCTGTTCTGTTTCTATGATAGCACTGAGGTGGTGACAAAAGAGTGATCTATGTGTTTTGGTGCTGAATACTGCCTGGGAAGACATGAGTTTCTTTCTCAGTTTTGCTCCAGATTTCCACTGTTGCCTTGTGCAGGTCGCTAAGTCAGTCGGTGACTTCTTTGTCTAATAAAGCTGAATGCTAAGAAATCCCCAGATCGTAGTTCTTGCCCAGAAAAACACCCAGCAATTTTGGATCCCCTAAAAGCTCTGGCCAAACAGTGGAGTTGAAGGGATCCCCAGAACCCAAATCAATTCCACTAAATTCAAAAAGAGGGAAAGGCACATGATGAAAAAGAAGGTAAGCAGATGTATTTCTTTACATGACAGGCAGAAATATCTTTACACTCCTAGTACATTTTGTTTTATTTTCTGTGGTTACATATAACACAACTTTTCTCAAATGACTCCATGTTGACTTTTATTCAGCCTTTACAATTTGCTCAGCTTTTCTAGGCATTGATCTAATGAAACCTTTGAGAAGAAATCAGCAAGAAGAGGGAAGGTCTGACCTATTCCTATTTGCAGTACCATCTGTTCATTCCTGCTAGTGCATTTCTCATGCCCAACATGTTTTCTTTTCCTTTTACCTTGAAAACTTAAATTTAAAAGTCTTCATTGTCAGAAAATATAGGTTTATTGTCAATATGCCCAACAATAAAGGAATATAGCTTCTCTCCCAGTAACAATTTGCTCTCCTGCACAAATGCCACACCTTTCTGCTAGCCTGGGCTCTTGGAGGGGTGGGTCATTGCATCTTCATGAGGGACATCGTAGTGACAAATTCCTTCCACAGCTCTTTTTACATTAAAAACTGTAGAAAAATATTTTGCTAAATTGATTTTCCTCCCAAGATTTCAGTTCACTTGGATGTATTCTTACTGTCGTATGGCGCAGTCCACAAGGAGCTTGAGTCTCTGGGAATTTTCCCATTGATTTCATTATTTACGTTGTTTCACTTCACATTATTGACTCCTAAGCACTGCAGCTCTGACCCTCAGGCTGAAAACTTCTAAAATGTGAAACTTCTGTCAGGAACACCTCATTTTTAATGAAAGTGAAGATTTCCGAGGCCAGAAATATTGCTGTGGCTTGAGTCAAAGGAAAACAACAATCTATATGTTCCTGCTTATTCTGCACATTTTATACCTCCCAGAAAAGACATATGAACACAGATTTACATTTTTATATAGCCATCTTGTAATTTAATCTCTCCATCCTTCAGTAAGTTAAGCACAGAAGCTTTCCTCATGTTTTTTTTCTCTTCTGTTTCTCCTCAATAGCTGTAGCAAGCTAAACATTGGCATCTGTTGCTCCAGCAAACATTTTGTGGTTTTCCTAGTATCTGCAGGTGGCTGCGCTTGGCTGCATCTCCCAGTCCTACTGCTTCTATGTTTCCCTGACAGAAAGATATAGAAGTAATAGCATACAGAAGTAGCATGGTCTGGAGAAAAAAATACCTTTTGGGGAGTTTATACCTCCCAGACATAACACCCTGGATATTTCACTTTATATGAAAATTTTTGAGATTTCTTCTATTTTCCTATTTTTTACTGAGAGAAAAAAATTAGATATTTTTGTGTTCATTTTGTTTATTTATTTATTTGGAGTGAAGGCACTAGCAGTGAGTAGTATGGGGACATCGACACTGAATGGAAATCCTAATAATCTCTTGTAGCCCCGGGAAAAGACTTTTTTCTACCCACATCTGATACAAGTACAGAACTGTTCAGCTGGAGTGGAGCAGAGATCTCTTGCATCTCTGAATTTGACAATAAAAACCCTAACTTACTCCATGTCCCATGGGAGACAGTGGTGGATCTTTCCCAATGTCTTACAACAATTGTGCAATTTTTTTTAGAACTCAAGTTTTATGCTTTATTTTCTCCCCTAGTCAGGTCCCTGAATTTGGTTTCTGCTTCTGGTAATGGTTCACCATGCACATTTGGACAGTTTCTTGATACATTTCTGTGTCTGCCCAGCTGCCTTTAAAAGAAGGGTAAAATACCCCCAGTTTCCCTGAAATGCTTTACAATTATTGTAATAGCTGAATTTTGATGTAAACCTGTAAATAAATGGAAGAATGCAGAACACAACTATAAATATGTCAACAGGTTCTTAGCTGAATCTAATTCCATTTAAAGTAAATAGGTATTTATTGCTTCTTGTGACTTTTATTCCTATAGTGGAGTAAAGATAATACTACAATGTATATCAGATGATAGATGCAGATTTTTGTCTTTGGGAATATGTTAAATTTTTTATGTCTTCTTGTAGTGTTTTTTTCAGCAGTTTGTTTTTGTTGGTTGTTAAACAAAAACCCCAAACCAAAACCAATCAAATGAAAAAGCACGAGGGTTTATTTTAGAATAGGAAAAGTAAACACTCCCAGTCATTTATGTTTATTTCCCAGATGGCATAATATGAAGTTGTTACTACATAAGGTCTTAATATTTCTGCAGTTTATAACTCCAAGTACTAAATTTTGGTTGGTTTTTCTCACTGTTTGCCACACAGCTTACAGATACTTGTGTCATTTACTTGTAGTTACAAATCTACATGTGATTTTAAGGGATCATTATTAAGGCAGGGTTGAACAAAAAGTAAACCATAACAAAATCCATGTGAATTACAGTACACCCATGTATGATGTATTTCTCTGTCCATTGGATTTATTGACTTTAGAGGCTTTGTGTTGCACTTTGTACTGAAAGCAGAGAGAAAGTTAAGGCAGTTCCTGACTGCTGTGTTAATTCTTTATTTTCACAATTCCATTTCCTGAGAGAGAAAATATTTTTTGTCTCAGGAGTCTTTGCTTCATCTGTGGTATTTCACTTGATGAGGATAGCTAGATCCTCTGATGATATTAAGAACACCTTCCCTCTGTTACTGCAATACTGAAGCCAGCAGGAGTTTTGCTTTTGGAGAAAAGCAGGCATGGAGGTGGCAATAAATGCAAACAGTGCTCCACTGTGCCTTCTGGGCGAAACAAGAGCCTCCTAAACTCACTGAGATGGTGGGACATGAACATGTTTTCCCTGGCTTTACTGCACCAGGGGTGTCAGCCTATCTGCTGCATAGGACAACTCACGTGTTGTGTATCTCATGTGTGCATGCATGTTTGTGTTGATGATTTAACACAGACTCGCCGGAGTCTGAAGGCGCCCAGAGATCTGGTGCACAGCAGCATGCCACAGAGCATACTGCTTTTACTGTGTGATTTTCCCCAAGGAAGACAGTGAGCTCAGAATGAGTTGCTGAAGCTGCTTATTGTGCAATTTGGTGTCTTGTCTCCTTCCCGCAGTGCCACTGAGCCACCTGCCCTGTGAGCTGTGGAGTGACCAGAAAAGTTTAATGCATGTTGCCATCCAGAAGCATTGTCCAAAGACAGTTCTGGTACTGCAACGAGTTGCTTGCTCAGGTAGACCCAGGTGCGTGTCTGCAGACAAGGCTGTCCATGTGGTTGGCCAGTTTTGACACATGGTTATGTGTGGTTGGCACAGCCTGGTCAGAGAGTGAGAAAACTAAGTTTTCCCAGAATCAGCTTGTGAGACTTTAAGCAGTTTAATATAAACAATGATTGCTTGTTATTATAAACAACCTGCAGGTGCTGTTTTTCCTACCTTCTGTTTTCCTGTTCTCCAAAAGATTGTTTATAAGAAGGGTGTTGAGCTAGCTAGCCAGCCAGGTGAAATGTATTGATTAATTGACCAATCTGGTCCAGGTGGATCGGAACAGTGTATAAAAGAAGGGAATTTGAAGTAAAGTTGTTGAATTTCTGCAAACCCAGCCTTTGGAGTCTGTGTTGTTTGTTATAATAACAGTGACAGTTACGTGCTGTATTTTTAACGTGCTACTGCAGTGTGCTTGGTCCCAGAGGTATAATGAATTGCAGCATTCAGTTCAATGGTTTAAATTATAATTTCATAGAAATTCCATAGTTAAATATGTTAAATTTTCATCTCCTTTTGATATTCTGAAAAACCTCACATCCTTTTCATGCTGTGGTTTTTTTGCTGATCTCTCTCCTTCTCTTTTGGCCTCCTTAATGCTTAGGGCAGTACAAAGTAAGTAATAAATACATCAAGGCTCTTTGGTATTGTAAAGATGTGAAACTCTTACCATGTTCTTATGGGGGTATCATATCCTATCATTCATAAAAAAATCCTGTCGGTAGATTAAGAGTTTACCTTATTCACATTAAAAGTCTAAGGCAGGTCTTTAACACCTCCAGTGATTTTAATGGAGGCAGCTTTAAAACTTAAAAAAAATGCTGTATGTTTTCAAAATTTGAGAGTATCTGGTACTGATTATAAAAGGTTAAAAGCATTTTAAATTTGAGCTATAAAATATTAATTGTGCTTATTCCTTAAGTCAAATGCACTTTATATCCGTTTCTATGGTGATAATAATATAATGCACAGGGAATGTTAACAGGCTGAAGCAGACTGGATCCTGAGGCAATCTGAGCAACTCCTGGAAGGGCTAAGGGTCCTTAGCTCCTGGCAGCAATAGAGTGGAACATATCAAAGGAAAAACATTGCATTTTACAGGGTAAGGTCTTGCAACTTTTGCCAATTAGGAATGGAATCTGTTGTACAGTACTGCATGATCCTGTTAAAAGCAGCCAGAAATTACTCCACAGCAAGTGACAGCACCAACTGTAAAATCCCAGCCTGGGAGGCACAACAGGGTATTGGTTCCTACTGGAGTTTGCACACTTAATGCTTGTCAGCATAGCTGCTTACCTGTGTGACACCCAAAGCACTCAAAGCACCACTAATCCCCACAAATGCATTCCAGTGCTGGCATACAGTGAAAATGAGCAGGATAGGACTTATAGCTGAAGTGTCACTCAGCAAGCCAGGGAGAAGTGGATTTTACTTCTGTTTTCACCTAACTGGGAAGTGAAGTGAAGTGAAGCTACTTTGTTAATTCATTCTCTACCCCACTCTCTCCCTTTTCTTCTTCCTCCTTCTAGGAATTGCTCCCAGGTTGTTTCGTACCATGGACAGAATTTGTTTTCAGTGAAATATGAACTATTCTTTTAATAAATATTTAATAAATGAAAAAAGAATACCTCAGTTTCCTACCTGAGTGGATCCAGGAAATATTGGACAACATACATAGAAACTCACCCCAAATATTTTTATATGTGTCTTATATACATACTTGTTAGGAGCTCATTTCTTCTTCCTCAGAAAACAAAAAGTGAGATTGGATAGTAAATATTCAGAAGACCTTGGCTTAGGAGTATTTTTACTTTAGTTCTCTGTAAATGAAACTGGGATTTTAGTAGGTTAATTATAGCTGTATATACACTATTGAAATTTAATTCATATATTTAATATTTTTGACAAATTATATTGATGCATGTATATTTAAGACATAAATGGACCAATGGTCCAGTTTAATTAAGACTGAAACTTGATTTATTTAAGAAAATACTGCACGAAAATCATTCATCTGAGATTTTAATCCCTCTATGTCTGGATGGTTCATTATTCCATTCCCTGCAAGAGATGCCCTGGACCCCAGGCCTACCCTCCAAACTAGTGTGAACATGACTCAGCTTTTTTAGGTTAAATACGACGATAGTTAAAGAGGTTTGTGGAAGGGACAGTATAGCCAGAGGTACAATTTTATAAAATTGAATTTTTCTCTTGTGTTCCTGCCATAGAGTAGAAGTAGTAGGAAGTGGTTCTGTTATTCACGAGGGAAGGTTAAATTTCATTCACCAACATAACTTAATTGCAGCACTGCAAATATTAAGAAAGCATGATGCCTATTAAAATGAAAGATTCATGTTTTATCTGCCGTTTTAAATTTTGTTATAAAAATACAGGTATAAAGAAGTGTGAAAGTTGGGAAAGATGTTTTTTCTTAAACAGATACTTGCCATCTTAGTGAAAAGCAGACAGGTGTTTCTAAGCATTTGAGCAAAGTGTTTATCACAGACACTGAAACAAAAGCCTGCTGAATTACAGATTACAAACCTGGTCAGGAATTGACTGTTGGACTGTGCCTTTTTAAATCTCTTTCAAGAGCTACGATATGCCTTTGTGACTACAAGTGTCAGAGAAAAACATGACATTGGCATCTCTGCTTGGTCCTTGCATATGAAAAACAAACACACAGTTAAGTCCATTTAAATGTGATAATATTTTTGTCTGCCTGGGAGCTCTGCCACCCACTCCTACAGAATTAAACCGGCACTGGTTTTGTAATTGCCTTGAGCCTATGGCTTCCTTATGGAAAGATCCAGAACAGGAGTCCTGTGTCTCCACGTGCTGTGGAAAGCCAGGGCTCAGGGGGTGCTGGCAGTGACTGAGTGATGGCATTATCCTGCCCAGTGACAGGTGAAGGGGCTGGTGGCATACTGATGAACTCAGTTTTTACGAGCCTCTAAACTCCTCATGTAATTAAAGAGACTTTTCATATTTAATAGTATTTATCTTGTGTGTCAGATAACACTTGTTAAAACTCATCAGCTTTTCATTACCAAGATCATTAATACTATTGGTGATACTGTGACTTGAATAGCTCTTCCCTTGTTTGTCACAGCTGTGGATTGACTTTCTAATGACTAATTCAGTTGTAAACTTGCCTTTTCAAGAACAAAACCAGAAGTATCAGATCTATTGCTTACCTCAGTCTTTTATTGAAATTTCCTTTGAACGTAAGGTAATGTTAAGCCAGTGATTTTAGGGGGAAGCTCTCTTTGAAAGGTCATACTTCCAAAGAGGTAGCATATTGCCCAATGGGGCAGCTTTTTTGTGCTTCCAGATTTTGCTGATCTTCCCATCTGTTCCCCATGCTGTGATAGGACACCTGGCAAAAGGGGCAGATCTTGTTTTTTCCTGCATGTGAACACTTTGGCCTGCTAACCTTTGCATTACCACCACTATGTGTGATGTAAAGGACAAAATTGTGCTGGGCTGGCAGGCAGGAAGTGCGTCTGCTCTGTGCTTCCACTTTTACTGGCAGACTGAGCCACGGAGTTATTGACACTGCAGCTATTTCAGAACAGAAGTGCAGGTTAAAAAGTTCTTTTTTTTTGCATTTTTTTTAAATCTTTAAATACAACAAGCCCTTAATATCAATTTGATCTTTTACAAGGCTTTAGATGGACAGGTAATCTTAGATTTTAAGGCTGGAAGTAGACCAGTAAGTAACTGAATTTCATGTCTTATGGTTGTTAAGGTGTTTCTTCCCTTTTTTTAGCCAGAGCCAGATCTTTGATTATTGCACATTAATGATCCTGGAAGACATCAAAGAATGGCCATCACCATGTTTTCCTTTTAGTTAGTTTTTTTTTTTTGGGGGGGGGGGGGGGGGGGGGGTGGGGTTTCATTATTCATCACTTTAATGTTTCTTTTGGTTTTGAGTTTTTCTGTATCTGTATATATCTGTGTGTAAATGTTGCTTCACAGTTTCTGGACTTGAAAGACCACCTCTGCACTGAGAAACTGATTTAATCACTATAATTTTGTGTGCCAAGTGAAGTGCAATGTTCCTGTCACCTGCCAGTGTGGGCAGATATGACTCAAGGAAATACTTTGATTTGGAGGTCTATGTCATCAGAGTGCTTATACTGCTTATAATTTCTTACATTGCAAGTTACTTGTGATAGCCTGAGTAGGCTTTGCTTAATAAAACAAACAAACAAACAAAACCCACAAAAAACAACAAAACCGAAACAAAACAAAAAGAGCCTTAACAGGAAATTCAGAATCCCCATTCTGACACAAGCTGTTGAGAGTGTTTGTGGGTTGGGAGGAGAGGGCAAGGGGATTGCCACCTGAAGCATGACACAAGGAATAAAGTATTTGAGGAGCTTCTGGTTGGTACAGATAAGCCAAAGCATTGTAGATGCAAAGAGTATATCCTCAAATATGGCTGTACTAGATGACAGTTTAATGACAGTGCTGAGCCAGGTTTAACTGTTGTCTTGTCAGAAAGCACAAGGTTATACACTGGAAGAAGACTACTTCTGAGGACCAGGTCAAATCTGAAAAGGAAGAACATCACCAAAGTGCATTGTAGTCAGAAGGTGATTGATAGAGGCAAAATAATTCAGCTGAGATGTGCAGCCCATTTCCTTGGCATGGCTGTGAACTGGAGCTGAAACTTCCCAGAGGCACCCTTGCTCAGGGTGAGAGCCAAGCCAGAAAGATCATCTAGGCTTGCAGCTGAATCCAGTGTGGATCAGCACTGTAGTTCTGGCCCAATAAAACTGTCAGGACAGACTTAAATTTATGGACCTCGGTAGTGCTCTGCTGAAGCATGGGGGGAAGCGGGAGGGAGCGGTGAGCTTTGACTACTGCAGTGTTTGCTGTGGTTATATTGGTGCTCCCATCACTTTGATCTTGCACAGGGTTCCTAGGTAGGGAGGGGGAAGAGGGAAGCTTTCCTGTAGCACATGGAGAGCAAGTCAGTTTGGTGGGAAGACCTGAGGATAAGCTTTTGTTAGTTAGTTTGCTCACCAAGAGGGCCAAATGTTTGGTTTATGCAGCTGTAATCTCAGTAGAATGGAAGAAATTTCTTTCTCTCTTTGTTGCCAAGACATAATCCTGGCAACAAAGTCATTTAATTTAATTGGAGAAGGTCCATTCACAAAGACCTTCTCCAATTAAAGGACTTTGCATTCAAAGCCAGACAAGCATTATTTGGCCACTAATTGCATTGGATGGGAAGGTAAAATATGATCTCATAGTGTTCCTGAATTATTTATTTTGGTTTTTTGTTTAATCTAATCTCCACAGAGAACTCTGTAGGGAACTCTGTTCTCCTTACGGAGAACTCTCTCTATATAATTCATATATCCCTACTTCATATATTTCGTGATGAAGTGGGATGTTAAGGAAGTGAAATAGCCACAGAGATCTGCATGCTGGTGAGGTTTTGTTGTATATAGGGAAATGGAACTACAGAAATGCCCTGAGGATATAAAAGCTTGAGAGTAGGCTCTCAGTGAAAGTCAGATTGATTTGACTGACATCTCCTGTGTGAAAACTGTGTGCTTGGTGTTGGAAAATGGAGGTGCACTGGATTTTCAGTGAAAAGACACCTCGAGTGGGAAGGTTTCTTGCTTTGTTTGGTCACATCAAAAGAATCACAGAAGTTACTAATCACAGAGGTAATGGGCCCACAGAAAATGAACAAACTATATGAAAACCATGGCCTTTGACGTGGGAGCAGATTGCAAGATTTTATATTGAAAAAAATTTGCAGGATTTTATCTTACAAAACTATCAAATATTGAACAAGTAAATAGCTCATAATTGGAAAAGTGCTTTAATAATAAGTCATTTTAGTCAAGACAAAATAAAATACCTCTAACAGTGATAACTCAGCCTTGAATCTAGTAGTGTCAGTGGCTTTTTTGCAAGAGACATCCATGACAAATATAGAACAGCCGAGACAGAATGTGGCAAATGAAGAGAAAAAGCTGCAACACCACAGGAAAAATTATCACTGACATTTGCCCTCATGAGTGGAAATTAGAAAAACAGCTATATGAACTCTTTAAGCCCCATCACTACAGAGAAAAGAACTTCTACCTTCTAGGGTGTCTCCAGACAATGTGAACTGTCACATGAACTTCTGTAGAGCTGGCTTCTACTAAAAAAAAAAAAAAGAAAAAAAATAGCAGGAATTGCCCTGCACACACTTGACATACTAACAGAGTCCCATGCAATCCCACTACTAAGGGTTTAGAGTGGGATTTATCTCCAGAGTAAGATACCTAACTGAATATGTCAATACATGAACTTGGATAAAATACTGCATGTAGATATCTTAATCTGGAAACAAGTCCTAGAATCATGGAATAATTTAGGTCACAAAAGACCTTTAGGATCATTGAGTCCAGCCATTAACTCGGTGCTGCCAAGTCCACCATTAAACCATGTTCCTAAGTGACACATCTACACATTTTTTAAATACCTTTAGGGATGGTGACTGCACTACTTCCCTGGACAACGTTGATGTTCCAATACTTGATAACTTTTTCCCTGAAGAAATTTTTCCTAATACCCAGTCTAAATCTACCCTGGCACAACTTAAATCCATTTCCTCTTATTCTGTCACTTGTTACCTGGGAGAAGAGAATGACCCCTACCTCGCTACAGCCTCCTTTCAAGTGATTGTAGGGAATTATAAGGTCACCCTGACCCTCCTTTTCTCCAGGCTAAACGTCTCTAGTTCCTTCAAGCCACTCCTCACAAGATTTGTGCTCCAGAACCTTCACCAGCTTTGTTGCTCTTCTCTGGTCATACTCCAGTACCAAAATGTTTTTCTTGTAGTAAGGGGTCTGAAACCGAACACAGGATTTGAGGTGCAGCCTCACTCGTGCTGAGTACAGAGGGACAATCACTGCCCTGATCCCACTGGCCACACTATTGCTGATACAAGTCAGGATGCCACTGACATTCTTGGCCACCTGGGCACAGCTGGATCATGTTCAGCTGGCTGTTGACCAGGTTCTTTTCCTCTGGGCAGTTTGCCAGCCACTCTTCCCCCAGCCTGTGTGGGGTTGTTGTTACCCAAGCACAGGACCTGACACTTGACCTTGTTGAACCTCATCCCACTGGCCTTGGCCCATGGATCTGGCCTGTCCAGATCCCTCCACAGAGCCTTCCTGCCCTACAGCAGATCAACACTCCTGCCCAGCTTGGTATTGCCTGCCAGCTGACTGAGGGAACACTCAGTTTCCTCATCCATATCACTGATTAAGATATTAAAGAGGACTGGCCCAAATACTGAACCCCAGGGGACACCACTTGTGACTGCTGCCCACTGGATGTAACCCCACTGACCACTGCTCTCGGGGCCTGGCCACCCAGCCAGCTTTTACCCAGTGAGCTGGGTAAAAACCCCAGCCAAGCCATGAGCAGCCAGCTAGTCCAGAGTAATGCTTTGGGAAATGGTGCCAAAGGCTTTACTAAAGTGCATAAACCACACCCACAGCCTTTCCCTCCTCCACTAAGTTACCTTGAGTTAGTCCTGCCCCTTCAGCTCTGCTGCAAAATAGTCAAAGCCTGATCCTTGGTGTTACTAAAAAGTGTGAAGTAACAGTTATGATATTTTATAAAGCAGCTGTAGTTGCAGGGCTCTTTGTTAATGTACTGACAGAAATTGAGAAGTCTACTGATGGGGCAACATAAAAATATGGCAGGTTATAAAAAAAATAACAATATTGAAATGGAGCTTTTGTTGCAAGCTCCTAATTTCTTAAACAGTGTGAAAAATGGATGTGGATGTGGGGAGATAAATGTGGATGATTGGGAGAATTTGCTTCGTATTATAGTCCTAACTAATAAAATGCCACAATAATGCTGGGAAATGGAAGATTTCAGCTCCCATTTTATGAGTCATCAGAGTTTTCAAAGTAATGAGTGCATATTAGCATCTACATTGCTTAGGGCTGGATGGAAGTTTAGATAAGTGACTTTCCTATCTTATGGTTTAATGATGATGATTCTCAACTGTACACTCATAGTACCATATGTAAGAAGATGTAAAGAAAGATCTTTTTGTCCATGTGCCCACCCTGGTTAAGCAAAAAAATTTCCCCCTTTGACTTATCTTGGGCAAGATAGGTTTCTAGTTTCTTCCTGTGCTTTAGAATTCTTGTTTGCATCATGTTATCCAAGATGCCAAAGTCTCCTCTTGTAAGTCTTCAATGACAGCCTCATTCCCCTCTGCCTTCTACCCTGCATACTAATTTACCTTTCTGTGAGCAGAGAGAAAAACAGCAGGAAAAAAGAAAAAAGAAGGGGTGTTTTTGTCAGGATAGCTCAAACAACCAGTGCTGGAGGGAAAGCAAACTACCCTTTCTCTATGAATGAAAAATCACTAATTCCTTTGGTTTCTGTAGGATGGTCCCACTTGCCCACTTGGAAGAAAAGGAAACTCCTCTTTGGCTGCCTCCAAGAGTTCCCTGGGGCTTGTATGTCCTCCTCACCCATCTCTCTTTGAGAAGGTGGAGGCTCAGGGCTCATGGCAAAAAGCCCTTCAGTGCTCCATTTCTTGGCCCAGCAACTGTGTGCCTAGGGCTCCCTACCTCAGCCATGCTCAGAACTCAGGGACTGCCCCTTGTCCCTCTGCAAAAAGGCATAATCTGTGTGATTGGCAGGGTCTTGCTGCTCCCCTGGAGTTTCCAGGTTAAGGTTTCCAGTTTTTACTTACAACCCAAGTCTTGCTCAACTGGTCCCTTTCCTTTTTCCTGCTGGGAATATACTGATAGTGTTGACTGTGCAAAGAGAAATGCACTAGCTCATTTCTTCCATAAGTTCCTAGAGGACATTACTGTTTTCCCTCTTCCATGATTTTCCATTTGCAGCATGAACAGAATGGCACCTCGCTTTGCATATATGCACAGATGGTCATAATCTCTCCAGCATCAGATCATTTTGCTCATCATTTTTAATGTCAATTTTACTCTCCTCACTTCAAAACCTCTCAGTTTCCCAGATATATTTCTCTCTCCCCCTTTTTTTCTACCCTGTTTTTAAGGGACTGTCAACATGTACAAACTGACCAACACAAGTGCAGAGTAAACCAAGTCATTCTGCAATAACTTCTCACATTAACAGCCTTACAGAGAATAATTTACAGAATAGTGTTTTTTTCCAAAGCTACACACTCAAATCTTGAAGGAAATTCTTTGTCTGGATTTCCAGCAATTTGTTTCTGGTAAAGCGACAGGGAAACCTAGTAGCATCTCTGTCAGATGACAGGCATTGCTTATCCTTATGTAGAGCTTATGCAACAGTGTAGAATATGAGTTTCTCTCTGTCAAAAGCATCATCCTGATTATTTCAGATATTTTCTACTCCTGGTCTAAATGTATCAATTTCTATCTCTTCTTGCTATGATTTAATTTTGTCATTAAACATGTAATAGCCTTCATAAATTTGGAGGTGTTTATCTCTCATAAAAATAGTGATTTTGGAAATGCTGTGACTCAGTGAAAAGAGTAATATTTTGTTATACTATCACAATTGCATCCTTAAATGATCATAAATTCACTTGGAATTAACATAATAATTCTATAAATGAAATAAATTCATTATAAAATAAATGTGAAAAAGGTTTAAATTTTGCATAAAGCAGGAAATAGATCCTGGATCAGAAATGAAAAATTCTTGGTAGTGTGTTAAACAGTAGGAGGTAAAGAAATGACTAAAAAATCCAAAATGAATTAATAAAATGAATGACTGTTGGCTGAAATCTTAACACTATGTGAAGGATTAATGGAAACCATTCTAGCATACCAAGAACATATTAAACACACCACTTTCCCATTAAGATTATTTGGATTTGTTTGATAAAAGCGTTTGATTAAGGAGTATTTTCTTGTAAGCAGCAAAGGGTGGGCAGATTGAGGCACAGAGCATCCTTTTAGAAACCACCACACTTTTCCTTCTTGGTGCACATTCCTAGATATTTCATGCTGCCCTTCTGGGCTCTCTCTGTGAAGCTCTTGGTACCACACCTGAAGGAATGTGGGTCCACTGAGGTGGTACTTAGCAGCCATACACAGGTTGAGGTCTCCTGCAATAAACATTGTTCTCTGATGTCTGCCTGAGGCAGAAAGGCAACTGAGGTGGATGGAAGGAGAGGGAGGACCAGAACAGGGTGAGGAAAGCATAAAGATGAATATTCTGGTATGTGGAGCCAAAAACATCAGGTGTCTTCTTTTTTGCCCCACTAACTCAGCACTCCAAGTATGGGAATTCAGAGCATTGTCCTATGAGTGACATGGGTGCTTGGCCAGCCACTCAGACACTACTGCCATGTGGAGGCCACATGAAGCAGATTCTACTGCCAACCTTGCTCTGGGCAGCTGCCCTGAGAGGCAAAGCTCATCCCTCCTGGGGTGGGAGGCGTCTCTCCTCCTAGGGCCATTTCCTCACTGGTTTGCTAATGAAGATTTCTAGCAAAGTCATCTACTGTGAGGAAAAGATTTGTTGTTGTTGTTGTTGTTGGCTTTTTTGTTTTTTTTTTTTAATAACAAAAAATAAATTAAGATCGTCTGTTTTCAGACCACTTGCTGATGTTCATTTGCATTGCATTGCTCTGAAACCAAGAGCAGCTGCACTGCTCACTGAAACCACATCTGGAAACAGGAGCCGTCTGCTTTGCCCAGGTAATAATGAAAATAAAACTCCAAGTTTGAAGTTTTCTGGTTTACGTTTATTTTTATTTTGTATTACTTTGCGGCTGATTTAAGTCAAATGACTTTACAGCTTTGATATGGGTGCACACGATGTGCAAACTGGTTGCCACAGACACTGGATTTAGGTGTCAGCTGGCACTTTCTGAAACAAACAACTATATGATAGAGCTAAATATCCTTTTTCATTTAGATGTTGTGCATGTAGAAAAATAAGTGAATACTTTACAAAATAGTTTGGGTAAAATAGGAGACCTATCAATGCACTTTTTGTAATAAAATGTGAATAAAATTATGGCTAAGTTGCTTTTGAAGTGATTTTTGGATTCCACTCTTATCTTGACAAATAAAGATTCGAATACATCTTTTTTCTACATTATTTGTTTTATATTGGCAAGTGTTATTGAAAAATTGGTAAATCTTCATTTTTTAAAATTGTGTCTGAGTTTTGGCAAATCTCATCTTAAATTTTATGGAAAAAACCTCCAGATCTAGCAGAGGTGACTTACTGTTCCTGACAGTTGACTTGCTGCCATCTGAAACTATGCAGATTTACAAGAGGGGAAAGCCACAGCCATTCCCGACTGTCTGCTCAGCCCACTCTTTTTTAGAGCTTCTCACCCCTCCTGTTGGATGGCTCAGCTGTTGCTTGGCTCCCTCAGCTTGCGTCCTGCTGTGGTGAGGCAATGGGGAACGAGTGCCAGCTCACCTCGTTATGTGGCACAGTGCCTCCACATGAGGGTCTCTGTAACCCATATAGTGGAGGAAGGGAAGAGGAGCAGCAAGCTGGAAGTGGGAACTGCCACCATTGTCCCAAGGTGGACAGTCCTCATTTGTCTGTCAGAGCACTCAATCCCAGGGAGCTGGCACAGCTGTGATCTGCCTCAGGCAGCTCTAATCCAGAAGAAAAATGGTATCTGGAGGTTTTCGTCCTTGAAATTTAGGCAGTGGTAGATGATGGGGATGTATTAATTGCTATCCTAATGAGGAGAGAACAGCTAGCTGAAATGTAAGGAAGGAAAATGTGACAGCGCCTGGGGAGGAGGAATCTCCGTGGCAGAAAGCCGGGTATGCTTGTACCCTCTTGCACTGGATGCCTCTGAGCATCCCGTAAGTCGTTTCAGGATGGAGCAGGCTGGAAGGGGACGCTTGCTGCAGCTGGGGGCTGCCTGCTCTCCGTATCTGCCCCTGGGCTGCTCCTCCAGGTCTTCCTGCAGTGGGAGCCTCATTGCCCCTTCCCGTGCGGGTTTGCACTCACCAGGCATGATTTAGTGTGGGTACAGAACTGAGTCAGATTTAATTTGTGAGTTTACTGCCAAACCTGAACCAATTTTTAAGCCAGCTGTACAGCACTGATTTAACAAGAAATGGAAACCATTCAAGGCTCTGTGAATTTGGCATAAATTAACAATTTTGGCTGAGCGTTACTGTGGAGTTTGGACTAGTTCAAACCTAAGGCTCACAGTGAAATTCAGGAGGCTTGAATCCGTGCCAAGGAAAAGGTTTGCATAGATCTCTGCAAATTGGAAGTGTCAAGGTTTCAACAGCTCTGCTTGATAAGTAAGAGGAGATTTCTCTCTGAAGTCTGTATCTCTCCTGGAATCCACAATGAATCTGTCATGGTAACATACCACACCTGATAACATATCTTCCTTAAACAGCTTTATTTGAATGGGTTGTTAATGACATAAACAATAGCAATTAGAAGTATTGATATCATATTGACAGGCTGTGAAATGGTTTGGTGATTCATTCTTCTAAATTAGCTTTTTTCCTGCTATGCACTGTGAATACTGCTATTGCTAAGAGGAAAACAAAAATAACTTAAGGGGAAAAAAAAGGGAGAATTATCTTGGGGGAGCTCTATCTGGGGAAAATATTTGTGTAAGGATTTGATCTGGGTATTGTACTCCTTGCAAATATGTTATGGCTAAAACTGGTCTTCTTTTCTGCATATATTTGTGCATTAATTTCTGTGCAAGTATTTGATAGCTATAATCAGTTACTAAATGAGTTGGATAGTTGTTAGGTGCAATGGTTGTTTGCAGTTTCTCACAATGAATATTTATGGTGTGCAAAAGTTTCTATCATATGATATTGGACCTGGCCTTTAATATGATAACTGAAACAGAGTAAACAGAGGCGAATAAAACAACAAAACCCAACAAAATTATGACAAGTGCAAAACAAATATTGTTCATATACTAATATGGGTACGAGAGTTGCAGGTAATTGTGTGTAAATCAGCCACTTAGCAAGCATTCAAGTCACCTGAGAATTATCTTTAGATTTTTTTTTGCTGAAAATGGTACCATAGGTAGCATGAATCACCTATAAAAAACTGTTTAAATTATGAAGAGATGAATACAAATATAAAATCTATACTATCCAGGTGGTGCTTGTATTGAAGAACTGCAGCTTTGTGTTTTCACACCAATAAAGGTCAACACTTTTTTAAAAAATGCAATTTCAGAGCTGTAGACTCTCACTTTTTAAAATTAATATTTCCACTTCATCTGCAAAGACCTTCTGTAACTAGTATTGTGTATCACTGGAAGAATACTAGTGCATGGAAGAGAGGATATGGGAGGGAGAAGAATTTATCTGCAGTGAGATTAATGGAGTACAACAGAGCACCATTTTATTGTTCTGTAACCCCAGATTTTAATACTTGATCTGTGCAACACTTACAAATGGCCAGTTGCTTTATTTTAAATCAGAGTAATTTGTGATACTGCTTTAATATTTATTGCAGTCACATAAGATTATTACTGCAGTCCCATCTCTCTCCCTTTCTTATTATTTTTAGTGTGCTTACCTGCAAGGTTGCAGCGTAGCTGCTGACCTCCCAGTAAACTGTGAGGCACCAAGGCAGGACACCAGGAAATGCCACATCCTCTGAATCCGACGTGAGTCTCACACCTGCACATTAGCTTTTGTTACACTTCACAGGCATTAATAATGACAATTGAAATAGCTTAAAACTGAGTAATGAGCTCACCTGAACGTCTTTGTAAGAATGTTTATCAATCATTAGAGAAATAGTCAAGAAAGTGAGGAATTAGCATCCCAGAAGCCATGTAATAAACCCTGTAAGACTAGATATTAGGAAGATTAAGCTGTTCTTTCACTACAGCAATATATATCTATAATGAGATGCAGTTGCTTCTTGCAAATGTGCCACAGATTAATTAGTTTCAGAATACTGCAGTTTGTTCACAGTACCTTAAAGGCTCTTGAAAAATATTATGCATGATAAGGATGCAAAGTGAGTATACAGGAGGGACACTGTGAAAAGCAAATAAACGTGGCTTTTCACATTGCTGTATTCTGGGGAGACAATTTCTTTTTAACGAGTCTTCACTCAAAAATCCTGATAGGATGTTTCAGATGTGACCTTCATCTGTGACTTTTGAATTTGAATAAGCTGAGGAGAATCAACTTGGCAGGTTACTTTTTTCTAAAAATAATTTAAAAAAGCTCACTGTTTGAAGACCCTGGAGTTAATATTGTTTTCTTTTCTCCTTCTCCTGCTTTATGTATAACTTTTTAAGTGGTTCAGTGCTTTAAACCAGATGTGCTGGATCAGAATTATTCAACTATTGCGCAGCTTCAGTTAAAGAGAACATGTGCTGTGTGTGCCTGCATAAGTAAGCTCTGTGCTGTGCCAACACTCTCTCTTTTCTGTTTGTGTATTTTTCTCCAATCCATCTCCCTCAGGAAAACAGAAGTGCATTGGGCTAGATATGAAACACAGGACAAAAAAACCCCAAACCATGCATGATGAATTATGTAAAGGGAAGACATGGCAGTGTAATATAAAGAATTTATTAGCATGAGCATGAGATTCCTGCATTACTCAAGAGAAGCAAAAGCCAAAGCTAAATTATGTAGGTCATCCCAACAAGTACCAAATAAACATTATGTAGAGACTGTCATTTGTTATGTGATACACAAAAATTGTTTATATTTATTAGTGTGACTTTCTGCTGTTACTTGTATGTAAAGGTTTATCTTGTAATAAGGTTTATCCCTAGATCCACATAAGCAATGATGTAGATCCAAAATAAATCATATGCCATGGTGTGGGAGAAACAGAATGTTGGAATTCAGAGCCAAAGGAGACAGAAGAGCTAACCAGGAGTGAGGTGGTAAGACAATGCCTAGCAGAATCACTTGATTTTTGGCTAAGTGGATACACATATCTCTCAGAAATTTGTAACTAGCTGTTTTAACATACTCAGGGCTTTTGTCCTGGAATGATTAACAAGAAGAGCGCAGGTTGTACCAAAGGTGCAAAGTGAAATTATCTTCTGTCTGTCATTCCTATGCATACTTATATTAGCGTTCAAACCCTAATTTTTGTTGGCAATCCTAAGCAACTACAAGCCCATTTTCCTTTCCCCTCAGCTGTGATATTTATTGGCCTACAAATTACTCCTATAATTTTGTTCCTTTAGATGTGCTATTGTGACAGTACCTTTATGCTACAATAATCCCAGTAACAGCTGACAGCAATGTGTACAGTGTACACGTGGACCTGAAGTGCATGTATGACTTGAAGTGATGATATCAAACCCTGGTAAAATCAGTGGAGATAATTGCATACAGTTTTTCTCAGTACTTCACTGGGATGGATTAAAGTGTGGATTATTTGCTCCATCCTTGCCAAGGAATTGTCATAAAAGAGATATCAGTGGCTGTGGTGGCCCAGTGGCTGCTCCAGAATTTATGCAGAGGGACACCTCCTTAACTGTATTTGCACAAATGCACTTGTTTAGGAAAACACACTGGGGGAAATATGGTGGGGACAAATGCATAGCTAATAACACCTGGAAATGGACTGCCCTGTGAGGAGAGACTGAGGGATGAGGTCTGATTTGTCTTCAGGGACTGTTTTTTTGGGGTCTAACAGCAGCCCCCCAATACCTGTGGGGATATGACTGAGAAGAGGGAACTAGGCAGACAAGGAACACTGGCTGAACCAAGCAAGAGAGGTTCAAATGAGATTTAAGGAAAAGCCTTTTCCCCACTGAGTCAGTAGGGCAACTCTCCCACCCAGGATGAGTTATCTCAGGATAACTGACTAAGTACTGGCACAGGTTGCTCAGAGGGGCTGTGGAGTCTCCATCCTTGGAATATTCAAAAGCCTTTTGGGGATGGATCTGGGCAATGGCTCTGGGAAATCCTGCTTAAGGAAAATTTGAACCAGATGACCTCCAGATGTCTCTTCCAATCCCAAGTATTCTGTGATTCTCCAGTCCTATGAACCTATCTAGGGATGCAATTTTAGGAAAAAAACACATAATATTAGAGAGGCATTTATTCTTTGTGTTCTAGATCCTCCAACATAGCCAGATCCTTGAAACTGTCCATTTTTCTTCCAAAAATTTCCACATTTTTCCCAACTAACTGCATTGTAAGACTAGGATTAGTGTTTTCTACCCCTTATAATGTGCATGATGAAACCACAGTCTTGTCAGCTTTTGCTTTATAATCCCAAATACTGTGCTGCTAACTGTGCTCTTGTTGGATGACCTTAATAAGAATTCAGTGCTTTTCTGCCAGCCACTCTATTTACTTTCAGGTCTAGACTCAGTCAGTTCTTTGAATATGGGAGCTAGAGCCATGACACACTCTGATCTCAGGTGTCTTGGAGCTTGCAACAGAGAATTGCTGAAGGATCCACTCCCGAGTTTCCATTAGTTGGACAGTCACTTGGTTAACCAAAAAAACTACCGCATGTGCATGCTTATCTGCATGCACATACACCAGCTATAATCAACAAGCATTTTAGCAATCTACGTTTATGTCTGATGTCAGAATACACTAGATCCTAGCAGCAGATCTTCCAATTGATTTCAGCTATCAAATCCAAAATCATGGCTAAAACTAATTAAACTGTCTTTGAAATTTCTCAGCTCTTTGCTCTTCAGTGTTCTTTCCTATTGACATTTCTGTGTTTCAGTGAGTGCTCTTGTCACAATTTGAGAACTCAATAAAATATAATGCCCCATAAGAATACAGATTATATGATGACAACATTTATTCCACGAACCCAAGGGGATAATTTGACTTTCATCTCTTCTTTCTCTGTCAAAATATAGAGCTACCAATAAATGGTATGTAAAGGAGATCAGAGCAAACTGAGGAGCTGAAAGTTTGCAATTTATTAACTTGAGCATGAAAGTACAGAAAATAACTGACTCAAGTTAGTTGTGGAAGAAGTCTTAACCTATTGCATTAAAACATGGTTTGCACTAGTCTAATGAGTTTTCTACCAAATGAGGCATGAAACGTACTGCCAGAATATTAAGTCAGTAAAATACTCAAGTTACTGGATAATGTCATTATATGTTTTATATTATTGGGGAGCTGGTACAGAATACATTATCTTTAAATTTACACACCCTGCAAAACCAGAAAAAAGGCCTTTTTTTTAATGAATGTGCCATTCAGATAAGTTGCTAATAAAAAGAGATCAAAACCTACTGAAACCCATAAGAAAAAATACACACATACAGAATTCTCAAGAATACATAAAAAGAATAGTATAGTAAAGATGTCAGTTCAATGTCCTCTTTACAGTCCTTGTTTAATGAGACCTATGGAAAAATGCACACAAAAATATCAGGTGTTGAATAACATTGAAAATTTTGCTAAAAACATTCAAATAATTAAGAATTTCAATATAATTAATTTAGCATTCGCAGTCTGCTTCAACAGTTAATCTTGATTATTTTTAGAATGCTATGTTTTGTGAATATTTGAAGAGGGAGGACTGCTTTCCTTAATAAGGAATTGTGTTGTATTGCGAGTGGTATTTTTGCATGACTAAAGGAGCTGATGATTAAAATTTTTAAAAAAGGAAAAAAATCATCTTGAGTTTTTTATTCAGCCCTATTCCTGCTTCTGTCCCTAAGGCACCTTCTGCAATTGTAAGACAATTGTATGCTTTTGAAATTAATGGAAGTTCTATTGCTTCTCAAGAGACTGGAATTTGCTCCAATCTCCTCAGATGCAAGAGTAGACTGTCTGCTCAAGTATTCCCCCTTTGACTACTCCTGGATTCCATTTTTCAGTGGTTTCATTACAAACTACACCCAGAAGCTTCCTAGAATTGACTACAAGCCAGTGTATTGCATCAATTACTGCAGTGTGATGAATTAAATCTTCATTTATCCAAAAAGCCAATAGGCAGCTCTGAATCTTTCCTGCAAGGCTGAACACTGCTTTAAGCACAGGCAGAGCTCTGCCTATGCTGTCTGGGCTGGTTCACTTGTAACCTTTTGGTGTTCTGTTGTTAAAACAGTTGTGTTTCCTCTCAACATGCTGTTTGACAGATGACTGTCCATTCACTTCCTCAACTTCCCTTTATTTGCCCAATGATACATTGACAGACTCTTAAGTTTTTTTTTTTCCAAGTGCCCCGGATTTCCTTCTAGGTACCTTTAGAAATAGAGTGCTGTTGAGCTCTGTGGCCAGCTACAACATTCATTAAAAATTAATTTCCTACTTGCCTGGTATTTTCCTGATTTATGTGCTTTTGAAGGCATTTTGATGCCTTCTTGTGCACGGGTAGATTTCCAGGCTTCACATCAGTATTTTACATTGGAAGTAGGATTGAGAGCCTGTAGTTGGGCCTTACCAATTAGTGATGTTTTTCCCTTCTGAGACAAAAAAAAAAAATCCCGTCTCTTTCAAAGCATGTAATCTGATTCCTGTTACATGGATGTGCCTTAAAGGAGCACTTAATCTTGAGAGATGTCGATGCGGAAGAGCTGCACAAGGACTGGGGCATCTCTTCAGAGGGTGAGGAAGCTGTTGTCTTCTGGGCCATGAGGACAGAGGAGGTTTATTCAGATTAAATTATCAGGGGCTTGGCAAAATGTCCACTCAAAGAAAGAGGAGAGGGGAAAACACATTCTCACGAATCTTTAATTTTAAACCTTTAATTTTTAAATTAAATTTTGTCGGAGCTTTAACTCTATCTTGTTTGGCCACAGCTTCCAAATCAGCTACTCTGTTACTGTAAGGAGTAGTATCTTTATTTAAAACCTAATTCTCCTAATGTGCAGTCAAGACAGGCAGTGCCAGTGTTGTGTCTGCCTGCCCTGTGTACGTGCTTGTTTTAACTGTGTAGCTGGTGCCAATGCTAAAGAGAAATGCACCCTCACTTGCCACCACTTAAAAAAATGATCAAGTCTGCATTTTATTTGACCACACAGTGTGTACCTCACCATAAAACCCTGATGATGGTAATAGTTTTTATTGGCAAGATGTTTTACTTTAAAATGGCCCAGAGTCAATCGCACCATAGGCTGCCAAACACTTTTTAAAATCTTGGACATTTGTGAAATGTGGTTTTTGCTATTGGAAAGTCTGTCCTTATTTTTAGAACAAAAATGTGATTCACACATCATCTTTTGGGTCTAAATCCAGTCTGTGGACCTCTTCTTAGGTTTGCCTCAGTTACTTTGCTCTATTCATGAGCTAATTGCAAAACACTTTGTCACTGGAACAAGAGTAATACCTCACCAAACACAGGCATCCCTGAATGCATGTTTCTTTGGCCTTCTTTTTCTCTCTTCCCTCACCTAGTAAATACAGTGATAGGACAAGGGGGATGGCTTTAAACTGAAAGACAGTAGGTTTAGATTGGATATTAGGAAAAAATTCTTCCCTGTGAGACAGTGGAACAGGTTACCTTGTTGTGGCCAAGGCCAGGCTGAATGGTTCCAGCTGGTCTAGTGAAAAGTGTCCCTATGGAAGGCAGGGGTGTTGGAACTGATGATCTTTAAGGCCTCTTCCAACCCAAACAATTTTATGATTCTGTTAATATTTCTGGTCTCCTCTAGTATCAGAGTTTCTCTTTTCTCTGACCTGACTCTGGGGGAAACCACACTGGAAAATGTTTGCAACTTCTCAGATACCTTAGTGCCGGGAGAGAGCTTGTCGGGACAAGCCAGTGCTCTCTCAGTGTGATGATTTCCATGCTTTTGGTCTCAGGGTTTCTATAAAAGACCCTTACAACCGTGTATGTGTCAAAGAATATTGTCAGTGCTATGGCCCACTGAACCTCCAGTTCTGATGATACCATCATAGCTGACTGCTGATATGTAGCACTTCAGATTCATATTTTTAATGTATTTTGTTTAAATTACAGCTAAAACCAACTGACTGTTTCCTGGTGTGAATTAAGTCTCTCTGCTTTGGAAGTCCTCAAGAAGCAGCTTGTCACAGCATCTTCTTGGTCATACATGATTTTCATTTGGGAATTGCTGTTCACTGAACCTAAAGAGTCCTGAAGTTTGAGCTGTTTTTTCCATCCTCTGTTACTGCAGACATTGTTTCTTAGACAAAGAAAGCTATTTTCATAACTTATTTTATATTTTTTGCAAAACTTCTTCACTCTAAGCCCCCTCAGAACCTTCTTCAGCTTTTGTCATTATTACTGGGACAAAGTTTATTGATTTTACATGCAATATGCAATGGCAGTGATCTTGTGCTGTTCCTTTTATCAAAGTCTTATGATGCTCATCTCTCAGCCCTGAATTTTTCCTGTGCAAATACACAGTCTTTCAGACAGACCTCTTCTCTGTGCTGGAGAAGAGACAGGGCAATAAATTCTAGGCTCAGCAGGCTATTAACGTGTGGAGAAAATGGCCCAAAATGTGGGCGGTGCTGGGCAACTGGGGCTAAATCTCTTGTTCTGCAACTTCTTCCATGTTCCCCCCGTGGAGACACAAAAAGAGGTAGCCCTGCTTTTTACCAGAACAAATTTTTCTCAGGTGTAAATGTTCAGAGAGGTGAAAGGAGGTATCTCCCCATTTAACCAGCTGCTGGGGAATCTGACTCAGTGGGTTAAAGGATGCTATCAAACACAAAGCTTCCTTAGCTCTCTGTGTTGCAGCAGGACTTTCTCTTCCACTAGCCGAAATCCTATGGGAACTGCTCCAGACAGGCTCTTCTACAGCTTTTTCTTCTCTCAGTAGGTGCTCTGCAACAACTTAGCAGGGACATCATCCATTTGTCATTTGAATGTTGACAACTATTAGAATGTGGAATGCTAAATGAAAACTTTTACTGTACTTTATCCGTCCACTAAAAAACTATTTTCAGTTGTGGGAAGATTATTTTTTTTGAAATTAGCTCCTCCAGCAGAATTCCTTGTTTTTTTCCATGCTGGTGTCTTAGATAGTGGATGAGATTGGTGCATTTTTCTTGCAAAAATGTTGAAGATTAGTTAAGCTGGTGCTGGTACAGGTTAATGGATTTCAAACACAAAGTAACAAATTTAAAGAGCCTTCAGGCTTTTTCTGCACAAGGGTTTATAATAACACCTCTTTTTCACAAAAGCTTATTTTAAAAGATAACTTTTTTCCTAGTCAGCAAAATGTGAATTACACTAGGTAATCACAATAATTGTAAAAAATGCTTCTTCATTTGGCACTGTTTAGCACATTCTAATGAATTGTGGTAATAAAGGCATCTTTCTTGTGCTTTATAGTATATGAAACTAATGCCTTGAAGGGACAATACAAAGGGATATGAAAGCTGGTTGAAAGCAGTATCTTCTGTAAATGCTTTTAAGGTAATTACATAGAAGGCCATAAGGAATACTAATCAAAAAGATAGATACTATGTTTTTATTCTTAGGTCAAATTAAGACATGTTTAGGTTCTAAATAAGTATAAGCATTTTAAAGGAAATATTTGTTATTGGTGGAAGGTTGAACTTCTAATGGGACCAATCTCTTCTTCTCTAAAGCAGATTTGCCTCTGAAGTCAAATGTAGTTACAGTTAATGAGAACTCAGAGAAGACAACAAAAACACAGGTTGTAATATTTTTTTGCTCCTGTTCTGTATATTGTAGTGGGAAATGGTAATTGATGGGCAGTAATCACCTTTTGTCTCTGCAGGATGAAAGGACAGTAAAAGCATAATGGGAGAGGAGAATCAAATGGATGGGGGCAGGATCTCACTCTATCTCTATGCTATTATTTTAACAGTAAATTCTATTACATGGGCTACTGAAATACATCTGTAGTCAAAAATGTAAGAATACAGAACTTGCTTGCTTATAAAGTTCTGTGCATTGCATAGTTAAAAATTACTGCAAGTATTCTGAGTTCCTCAAAGTTATTCCCAGTGATTTTTTAAAAGATACTTGCAGTCCCAGAGTATACTCAATGGATATGCATGTTCATAATACATCATCAGTAGGATATTGCTCAGTGAACAAAAAAGAGTAATGTTATTCCCTCCCAAATGAGAAAACAGAAATATGGAAATTGCCTTAGGGGGTCAGACCATCAGTCCAGTATTCTGTCTAGCTGTTGTCAGCGATAGTTGATTAAAAGCCCGACCCTCCCTCCACCACCAACAAGGAAACAAAGCCTCAAAGAAAAGCTTGACTCTGCATACCTTTTTTTTAACTGTCATTACATAGAAATTGCCTTAAAATACGTATAATATAGGTGTTATATTCATGCCACTGTCAGGAAATCCTACAGAGGAGTTAAGAGATGATCTTTTGGAGGGTGATTTGATTCAGTGGTGAAACAGAAGCGAGAAACTGAGCAGCAGTGGATGCTGGAGGTGCCTCCCAGCTGTGGAGCAGAACGTGTGGCTTGTAGGAGATGTAGGAGCAAGGAATGTGGGGCAAGCAGCCTACATTACTCTCAAATTACTCCTGTATTATGATTGATTTGTTTTGAAGAAGTGTTTTGGGAAGCTGTTCTGTGGAATAATGCTCGCACAGTGACCACTGGTTCATTATCACTCATTCAACACTGGGCTTCAAACCCATGAAGACCTACAAAAATGCAGGTTACTTTGAATTAGGATGTGAAATTTGCACTACTGGTATATTATTCATCTTCAGAGAAGTCCCTGGTAACTCTGAAGTATATTATTATATATTAATAAACAGCAAAGAAGTAGAACTAATTGAGCATCACACTTTCTTGAGTTTGAACATTTAATATTTTCCTTTACTCAAGGTCATTTCCATTACTGGAATTTTAGTTTAATGAGAACTTGACTCTGTCCCACCGAAAATTCTATATTTTGTAATTAAATCATCAGCAGGTCCCATGGTGATTTGATACATTTGGCAAGGAATATTGATGTGGATTTCTTGCTGCAACAACATGCATGTGTATAAAGTTCAGCAACATGAGTTCTTTGTCTCTGAACATTGTACAATCAATATTCTATTACTGCAGTGTGAGCTCTGCTGCATTGTAGCTAAATTAGTGCATGAGACTCAAGAATGCACTGACGGAAAGAATTCTAATTTCTGGATATAAAATGCGTGTAAGCTGTTTGTTTTAGCTGTAACAGCTCTGTTCCAGTATCTGTTTCTTCAGGTACTATTTATGCAATTAAATTGAACAGAAATTTCTAAAATTTTAATTTATTTTCCTCAGGATTTTCTCCAGTAATGATTTCAAAGACACATACACTTTTTGAGGTTCTGTTCACATTCTTTCTGTTTGTTTTGCTGTGTATGATGAAGAGGTCTGTGACATTGGGACACCCATTATGCTGGCTTTGCTACAGACTGAAACTCTGCTATGATAAAAAAATCAAACAAACCCAAACCAGGAGGTTTAAAGACAAGTAGGATAAGCTACTCCCCAAGAAAAAGGGAAGGTGCAAAGCTCAAAGACTGGGGATTATTTGAGCAGCAGGCACTGCTGTATATTGCCACCACAGACAAGCCACAGTGGGCTTTCTGTAAATTCAACCTTGGCAGCTGCCTGCAGGAGCAGAGTGCTGAAGGCAGCAACTTCTGTCCTTGTTTCTTTCCTTGCCTTAAGAGCCTTCAGCTGCTGTTATTGCTGGCATTTCTGGAATGGTGAGAGGGAGAGGTTCCTGCAGATTGCCCTGCTACATCACTGCACTGCCTCTTGCCTCCAAGAAGGGCCATGGCAACTGCTGTCCAGACTCCAGTGGAGACCTGCAAGGGGGAACCCACCTAAAAAAGTGGAGGGTGAGGTAGATGAACAACTGTTAGTGGGAGCAGGAGGGAAACTTCTGTGGGAGAAGGAAGATGGAGAGTCATTTAGACATGACTGGATTTCAATGCCTGAGGAAGTTCCTCCTCAGTGTCTGGGGAAGGAGCAGGAAGGTCTATTGAAGTGAATTGAGATGTGGGAAAGGCAGAGAGAGAGAAAGAAAAGTCTTCCCCTGCAGCCCCTGGGACTTGCCACAATTATCATGGCCTGTTTTGTTCAAAGTCTCTAGTCTCTTATCTATGCAACTCATTCTGCCCAACTCATTCTGACACTACTGTTGAATGGAATTTTCAATTTCTTTTGTCACTTTCTTTGGAGGATGGGAGTCAAATTTGGACACACAGCCTTCAAGTTCTGATTTTACTCAGCACCTCATCTGTGCAGATGTTTCATTGCTATTTTTAAATGGATGCATGGATGCATGTTGCTCTGCTTATCTGCATCCTCCTTCCCAAACCCCGAGAAATAATGGAAGGAAATTTGTGGGCTTTTTGGTTTCTTTTTTTTGTTTTGTTTTGTTTTGTTTTGTTTTGTTTTGTTTTAAGGAAATCAGGATATGTATGCCTGTCCCTCAGTTACAAAGTGTCAAAGCACTACATCTTGTTCAGTGTAGTGGTTCAGTACTTCAGTGGAGTTCCCTTCTGAAATCAGACCTCATAGAGAGAGGTGAAGAAGGATGATTTCACTGCTGCTTAGACGACAGCTCCCAGCATCACTGCTGCTCTCTGAATACCAGAGTGGTGTTAGTGAAGGCAGTTCTGCCACTGCAATTTTGGGCTGTGCTGGAAGGTTTCACCAATGACAGAACCCGTAAGGTGTAAGGCCGAGTACCTTGAAAGGCCACAGAGTCCAACCACATGCCCAAAGGCAGGACCAGCCTCAGCTGTACAGCTCCCAACAGGAGCTTGTCTAACTAATGCATAAAGCCTCCAATGGGAAGATATGATATGGTCCTCCCTTATGCTGTACTTATGTTTTTCTATACTACCACACCTTAAAAGAAGCATTCATCTATGCTGACAGTAGGTGGTCATGCTTCTTGGTCATATTTGTCTTTAGTTTTTACATGCTGCTTGCCTTCCTTTGCGACTTTGTGACATCGCTCATGCAAGTTCAGATGGTAATTCATAATGCCAAATCCTTTTCTCCATGCTGACTGCTGCAGTGGTAATTGTACACTCTGTATTTATGTAGTGGATTATTCCTACTTAGGCACAGACCTTTATGTATTTGTCCTGACTACAGTGCATCTTTTTTTCTTCATGACCATTTTTTGTATTAGGTAAGAGGCTTTAGATTAGAATTCTAATCCTGTCCCCTGGTGTTTGCAACCCTTCCTTGCAGCATGCCCAGTATGTATTCCTTGATCCAAACCATTGGTGCAAGCAACAGGTTGTGCAAACATAAGACCTGTGGCAGACTCCCAGGCAATCCAGCAGACACACCTCTGTGGTGTGGTAATGCACCTTCTGATCTGCACATGCTTGTGAAAGTCACACGAGGCAGTACCCAAAGCTGTACTGAAATCCAAGGGTTTCAAAGGTAGTGCTTGTCCCCTGTCTGTGAGATCCGTTACTCCATCAGAGTGGGAGATCAGATTTCCTTGCCTTGGTTTGTTCTTGTTTGCTACATATTTCCTTGTCATTTTCTAGCGGCTTACTGATTATTTTCTTCAGTTTTTTTCTTAAGCAAGAAGAATGCCAACACTACATTTGCCTTATTTCCTGGAATATCTCTCCATCCTTCATGAACTCTCAGTGACACCTGCCAGTGGTTCTGAGGTTGTCCAGGTACTTGTTTATCACATATGAGAGTGAAACTCATTAGGACAAACTAATGTGAAAATAGCCAATTTATAAAAGTATTTTCTAGTCTGGTCTTTCCCTGCTGCATCTGACTTCTCATTCCTTTCTCACTAACTGCCTCACTTATTCCTTTCAGTATACTAACTGCCTGATATGGCAGCGGCATTTTTTCTTTCTTGGCAGCATTAGACTCTAAGTGCCTAAGAGATACAGAGCAGGAAACCTTTCCTTGGTTTTCCATTTCAATATGCATGTTTTCTCTTTCTTCTGATCTCTAACTTTCAGCCATGGTCTTTGCGTTCTTTTCCTTTTGTCTGGGTAAGATCTTTCAAACTCCGTTGTATCAGTTCTGCCTAATTTACAGTTTCCATGTGATTTGGTCTTTAGATCACTGAAGGACTGATCATTTATCCACCTATGCTTTTTCGATTTATTCTATTTTCTGCATTAAGATAGTTCTCTTTTCTTTAAGGAATTCTAGATTCATCAGATCTTAGCTACGAGTTTTCAGAATTTCTTAAAATTTTCCCTGTACAAGTTTGTTGTCCTTAATTAGGTGGACAGATATGCTTATCTAATATTTTGTATATGCTGTCACCCAATTTGCATTTCAAATGCAAGGTAACATCTACTGCTCTTTTTTCCTGTGCATATCTGTGGAAGATAGAATGTAGAAGATGTACTTAGAATCATTGAATTGTTTGGGTTGAAAGGCACCTTTAAAGCTCATCTAGTTCAACCTATCCTGCAATCATCAGGGACACCTTCAGCTAGATCAGGTTGCTCAGAGTTTCATCCAACCTGGTCTTGTATCATGAAATATTTTTTCTAAATTCTGAGATTTTTTTTTTCAGGTAACACATAATTACTAATAGTTAAAAAGCCAGGAGAAGTATTAAAAGTTTTTTTTAGCACTTATTTAGTATAATCTCTCTGGATAAGTTGATTTCACTCCTCCTGTGCTCATGCTGCAGATAATGCCTTTCTACCATACCATCATTTATTTATTTTCATCAATTCACTCATTTCACAGAATTAATGGGTGGGAGAAAAATACCCATTTGCAATCTAATCAAGCAAACAAATATAATTATAGCTATCTGGTGTTTTCTTACTTGCAGTTGTCTTATCTGTCTTTGCCTTGATTGTTTTCTTGTTTGCTAATCATAAATTCAGGAAAGTGAAATTGTTTTCGTGTTTGCTAATCTTAAATTCAGAACCCCCTCTTCCCAACATGTACTAGATTAAATGTTTGAAACAAATAAATTATAGCAACAGGAAGATCAAGCCAAAAACCTCATAGTCATTAGCTAAGCACTATCTTTATGTTATATATCTGCATTATCTGCCACAGGGCACAGGCACTGACCCATCTGGATGGGCCACTACAATGAAGTTGATGGTTTAATGTAGGTTTAAAACAATGGTCAATGGGCAGGCTGGTAGTTTTTCAAAATGCTTCCCAGGGACCCTATGGCTACTTCTAACCTATTTAATCATACAGAGGACTGTTCTCTGTATCTCACAGCATGGGCCTTCTTATAATTAATCTTACTTCTGCTTCATAATGAGTTCATTCTGCTCAAAAAGTGTCTATGTGGACAAATCCCAAGCGTGTGCCATCCTCCAAATCATGTCTGTGTATTACCTAGGAGAGTAGCGATTGGCATGTAACAGAGTGATGCCAAGGGCACTCAAATAGTTAAACAAAACAGATATATGGTCAGAGGAACTGATTCTACACCCACTGGTTCTTCACATGTACAAATCCAAGAACAGCTACCTCATCAAGATGCTGTTAGTTATTCAGTGACATCCTTCTTGAATGGGAAAGCTGCTTTCATTGCTATATATGAAAACTTTATTTTGAATAACTTTTAAAGCTCCAGTTTTCCAGAAGTTTTACCTAACACATAATGATTTTATTAATCATTAGGTGATTTTGACAATGATATTCCTAAATGCGTGAATAATTTAATGACAAGCCTCTATTTTTAAATAAAATTCAACAGTAAAAACAAAACAGTTTTTTTTTATCACATTGAACAAAAAATGTTCGAAGTACAATTTATGTTTATAACAACAGCTGAATAACAAGAGAAAACTAGGAAGAGCTGTCAGTTTCTTCTCAGAAAATGCTTTAAATTAGAATAGACAAAACATGAAAAAAATATGTGCTTCTGTGTATTCAGGTCAGTGAAACAAAACATGGCTTATTAGATTTTGGATTTTTAGCTCTTTAACCTCAGTTATTCAACTCTCAGATTTTGGATATAAAAGCTTATGTGTACAATTAAATGAACAGACATGGTATTTTTCTGGATTTTTTTACACACTTATTTAGGATTTCATACCTTTAGCTTGGATAAAAACATGTTTTTGTCATGATGCCACTAAGAAGGGCAATTTTTTGGATGCAGTTTACGTTACCTGGTGTAGTTTTCTGTTCTTAGCAGCTGTCTTGATTACGTGGGACTTTGTTTGAAGTCTAGCAATATTGATGAAAATGACTGCAAGCCTAAAATGAAGCACCAGCTATCACAACATGTAGGGAAAGAAAACAAAGAGCTTTTAGTTAGGAAAGAAAGGACTAGCCAGTCAAGGCAGGAGAGATGTAACAAAGTTTCTAAAATATAACCAGTAGCAGAAGCACAGTAGTTTTGCAGAAGAAATTGTTACACAAGCACTTAGGGAAAGAAAGCTGATGTTGCTGTTAGGGAATAGATAATGCATATTATTGGCTGGCAGAACTTTTATACTATTGGCTATCCAGGCTCAGGCTATTCTAATCAGGTAGTGAAAATATTATAAAATCTATGTACATTTTTATATACATACATTTAATAAATGTTTCCGGATATACCACATCTGGGGACTGTGTCTCATGCATTGCAACAACAACTTCTTTCCCTATTTTGGTTCTTTCTGTTGTGATATATCAACCCAACCCACTAGATCAAAAAGATTCACTTTTGTTTGGTCCTGTTCAGCTTTTTCTCCTGCCAATGTGACATGGGAGCCTGCCTTGTTCTGCTAGTGACATTAGCCTTGGTCATCTGCTCTCCTGCATCTCCCTGAGTGAGGATCCCTGTGTACAGTGTGTTGCAATGGGTGCTTAAAGAAGAAAATTCACTTTGTGGTTTCATTTTTCCAATGCTATAATCTCCTTTGTCTGTGACTGGGAGTCTTGTTTTTGTCACCTGGTTGTGCCTGGGGGTGTTATGAATTATGATTGGTTGCTAAGGGTAAAGCTACGTGATATGGCTTGAGCTAGTTTGGAGGTTCAGGGATGCCTCCAGGGCAGTTTGACCCCATCACTCTCTGTTCCATTTCCCTCCTGTTTTACCTACAATTCTTTGCTTTGCCACCCTGACCTCTCTGTTGAGCTGACTGTGTGTTTCCTATGATCTTGCTCCAAGCCAGGGCAAACTTGTTCAACTAGTAGAAAACCAATCTAGTGAGAAAAAGCATTTCTTTTCTGCTGTGTTAGTGAGCTGGTTATTGCTTTTTTTGAGATGTGCTCTAGAGGTAGAATGGTGGGGGCAGGAAAAAACTGTGTAGGCAGTAATGTGTGCTTGCAAGCGAGACTTGGACTTGCTTTCTGATAACAGAAAATATCATCTGCATCACATAACTCCAAACTCAGAACAGATTCAGGCACATGCACAATTTACTTAAGGGTAAGACATTACAGTGCACCAGCTGAATGGTGGTAAGCTACAATAAACTCAGCCATGGATGAGACTTCTGTACTAGCTCCAGTTATTTGAATAATAACTTTCTGATAAACACAACACTTGAAGTTTAGTTAAATTCCCTTGTTCGGCAGGTTTTTTTGAGTTGTAGCCTTCAGTCAGCAGAAAAATCAATGGATGAATTCCAGTCTGTGTAATTCTGCTAACAGCCTTGTGCTTTAACTAAAAAGCCCCTCTTGCTTAGGTAGGTAAAATTTGCCACTGGAGACATTAGCATCATTCTATTGATTAGAGAAAGACCTTTGACTTTCCCATCTAGAGCACTGAAGGAGGGGCACTGGGTGCCTAAGGCTGGGTGATTGGAACCTACTCACTGAGCATTCAAATAAAGATAGTTCACAAAAATGGAGGAAGGCTGACTTTGGGGAGGTATCTTGAGACTGCTCAGTCCAAAATTGCTGCTCAGGGCAGGGTCAGCTAGAGCAGGTCATAGCTAAGTATACTCAGATTTTGAATATTTCCAAGGATTGTGACTCTGTGACCTCTCTGGATAATCTGGTTCAATCACTTTTACAATTAAGAAGTTTTTCTTATTTTTAAATAGACTTCCTTGTTTTTCATTGTCTACCCACTGACTCATTTCTTTTTGTGGGGCACTATTGAAAGGAGTCTGGCTCTGCTTCCTTTACTTCTCCCCATCAGGTATTTATAGACTTAATTTGTAAGATCCTTCTGAGCCTTTTCTTCTCCAGTCTAAACAGTCCCAGTTCTCTCAGTCTCTCCTTGTATTGCAGGTGCTCCAGCAGTTTAGTCACTTTTGTTGCCCTTCACTGGACTCACTCCAATATGTCCATGTCTTTATTGTGCTGGGAAGCCCAGAAGAATACCCAGCACTCCAGAGGTGTCTCACCAGTGTTGAGTAGAGGGGAAGGATCACCTCCCTCAATCATCTGGTGGTGCTTTTCCTCATACAGCCTTGTGAGGATGTTGGCCTTTTTTGTTGTAAGGGCACTTTGCTGGCTCTTCCTCAGCTTGTTCACCCAGACCTTAAGGTCCTTCTCTGCACAGCTGCTTTCCAGTCAGTTGGTCCCCAGCATGTACTGGAGCACAAAGTCCAGGCAGTTGTCATTCATAACTCCAGAAACCTGCTGGGTTTTCTCTCTTCTCTACCATCCCTCCAGCAGATGTTGGGGTGGTTCAAGTACCCTATGAGCACAAAGGCTTACGAGAGTGAGATCGCTTCCAATACCCTGAAGAAGGCGTCATCTACTAATTCTTTATGACTAGGTGGTTTGTACCACAACATCAACAACTTAGTTTAGAAAATAATTTAAACCCAGATAATTTCATTGTGGTATGGAATATCTTAGATGTGTCCAGAAAAAATCATCCTCTTGCTAATCATCAAAAAAAATATAAAACAAAACCTGAAGAAGGAAATATGAATAGCAAGATTGGGTAAAAGTCTCCTAAGAAATTACCTGAGTTAAGTGCATTTTATTATTATATATATATCCTATACATTGTTGATTAATAATTTAAAAGAAAACTTTCCAGGGAAAGGAACTTGTGTTCCTTTGGGTTTTGTATGAGAATTGCACTGATGCTTCAGTCTATTAACAACTGTTCAGTTAGCTCAGGAAAAAAATGATTGAATCTGTGGGGTAACTGTATATAAACTCTACTTGTCCTTGAATTTTTTCTCATTTAAATATTTTGTCTATGGACGACAGTCTACAGAGGACAATGCAAACACAAGTGCAATGCATAAACAGTGTGATACAACAGAAATGAAGGGCAGGGACCTAGGATTAAAACCATCAAATCTGATAGAAGGTGGTAAGCAATATAACACAGGACAATAAGATTAGGATGATGAAATGCTGTACTAGGAAGGTAAAATGGTTTGATAGGTGGGATGGGTGAAGGAGGCAAGGCTCTGTAATTGCACAACTAAAATATTAGGACAGGACAATGGATAGAGGAAAGCAGGACAACAGTGAGTAAGAAATCCTAGGAGTGAGGTTTTTAATTCTTCACTGAGGCACTAATCATCCCTGACAGATGTTGCTTTGAGATTCATGTAGATATGAAAATTTTAGCTCTAATTGCTGGGTTTGTGTGGATTTTGTTTATCTTACTTTCAGAACAGCAATATTATGTCAAACCGGGAGCTCAGTGCCATGACAGGTTGGCTGGGACAGACCTAATTGCACTGTTTTAAAACAACGGTATTGCCAAGCCCTTCACTCTGAGGACTGTTCCTCACCTGTCTGAGGCATAGGACCACCAAATGTAGCCAAAAGCAGTTGCTCTGTGTCTGACTAGAGGTCTGGCTGTCTCCATATCCTTCTCTCAGCAGTCTCCAAATGACAGGATGGATATGTGATAATACCTGACTGCTGCTATTCACAGCCCAGGAGGGGCAAGTTTGCACTGGTCAAGCACAGTTGCAGCCAGGAGGGAAGGCATTGGGCTCCTTTGTGCCCTTCCATGGGAAGGGACATGTCAAAGAGGAGCAAGAAATGCAGTGGAATAGGTTGTTTAAAATACCTGAGCTTCAGTTTAAAAATAATGATTCCAAACAAGTCTCCCTAAGGAAGGCAGATCATGAAAGAAGACATTACTGCGAAAGAACTACTATGAGTGACATCCTGTAACCACAAAAGTCAGTGATAAACGGCAATCTCTTTACCTAAAAACCTATAAAGTGCACATGTTAGTGTGTGGTTAGCGACCTGGTTCTGAAAACAAGCAGGAAAAGATTTTAAGTTCCATATAATTCAAGGAAACTAGTTTTCTTAGGTGTGCAAGATTGCGGGATTGAAGCCCAACAGTTTATTACATGGAATGTGTGTTAAAATATTAGAATTAGGAATTTACTTTTATACTTGCATCAATTTCTGTCATGGATGTGTAGGAGAACTGTGTGTCTCTAAAGTCAAAAGTGGTGAGAATACACAGTACTGTGCAACAAAGAAAAAAACTGCTTAGGAGTTGAGTAGGGTTCCAGGCAAACATTCAGGTATCTATTTTGGTAAAACTTACATGTCAAAAACATTGAAAGTTCACTTTGGAAAATCATTTAAAGAATATGAATATTTTCCAGCCACCTAAGAGGATTCAAATTCTTGTGAACTTCTGTTTCCAAAAGTGGTGAGCATACCATCAGGACCAGCTTTTCCTTTATTTTGGCTCTGATCTTGTGTATTTTTCCAACATGAGAAAATGCTAGAAATCAAATGGAAATTGAAAGCTGAAGGCAGGAGCTTTTTGAATAGTAGAACTGAAACCCAAAGCTCTTTTTCAGTTTTGAATGAAAACTTTAGCTTGACATTTTGCATGTTCTCAGTTTCTACCTCCCTTTCCTATGCTGTCACACTGTATTGCTGTCATTTTGAAATTAGGGAAGATTTATAAGGAAGTAGTTCGTGGGTTTTGGGGCTGGGAAACATTTTCTCACATGGTGAGAAAAACTGAGAAGAACTGAGGAGGTGGAGGGTGGAAGTGCTGTTTCTGATAGCAATTAGAAAGAGATATTAGTATATATGGAGAAATTTTCAAGGAAAGAAATTATAAAAACTAATGTAGGGTAATGGTTTTCATGATCGTTATATGCTTATTTGGAAATAACCAAGTACTGATTGTGCAAGTTCTTTATTTCTATTTAGATAATACTTCTCAGTGAAAGTACAGGGAATGACATAATTTAGAAAACTAAGTAGCTGGTTGTGATTTGGACATGGTATCGAGTCCCTCCATGCTGCCTGCTTCAGGAAATGTCAGTTGTCACGACTCAGTGAACATGAAGCAGGAGGACATTCTGGTCTGTAATTCTGCAACAAAGACAGTGTTCCACAGCAGACCCTTGTGCCTATGGTGTCATGCCTAGAGCAGAGGGACACCCACATGGCCAGCTCACTTGCCTTGGCATTGCCCAACCAGTTAATAAGTTTTAACCTAGTTTTTGTGTATTCAAATTAGGGCTACCGGTAACATTACTAGATTTTTCTCCAGGATAAGCCTATAGCATAGCATGTAAAAACCTGAGCAGTGCCATCTATGACTTGGTATCTGCATGACTGTAGCACTACCCTTGAATTTAGAGAATATGGCAACAGGAAAAATGGCAGGGGCTGTGTGTTAACATAAGTAAATAATGACTGCAGACACAACTCATGTACATGGCACAAAGGCTAAACATTTCTTGCAAGCAGGGATCAGCTGAAGTATTTTCTCTGCCCTTTCTCTGGCAAATAAGTAACAATTTCTCTCTTCTGTGATTTCAAAATGAGGTCTTACCCAATACTGTGGAAAGGTTTGCTTTTATAATCATACTGACAAAATATACAAATGTAGGTGCAGATTTATCAGCAAATGGAGGTTGCTTATACTGCTTATACCAATCCCCTGAAGAAAATAACACTGGCAATCTATCCTCTATCCATGTTTTGATTACTATAATTAAGGCTGTGCTTGGATTTTTTGGCACGGGAATGAGCCCAAAATAATGTAGCTTTAGCTTATAATCTATACTGGCATTTAAGTTTTGCCTTGGAGGAAAGTGCCTCCCTGCCCTCCCACCTTGAGTTCTTAATATTAATTTCTTACAAATGTAGAGAGAGCTTCCACTGTTTTCTTAACAATTTATTATTAGTGATGGGTGCTGATTTTTCTCGTTTTAACCTTCAGTTAATGGGAAGAGAACAGAAGTTGTGTCTATAGGAACAGGGACAGAAAGGAGACATAATGTTGCCTTATTCCTTTGTACTATCAGTCCTAACATTTTCTCTCTTCCAACTGCTTATATCAGCTGTGATCAGTAACAGAAAAAAAAGATTATTTCAATGTTTGTGAAGCAGAAGTAGAGGAGGTATATTTAGAGCAGAAATGTTTCAGGATAAAGAAAAAGAAGCTTAAAGATACTTACATTAACCTGTTAGTAACTTTTATTTGAGTAAATAACTTCTCAGCCTTTTATTATCAAGTTTATATTTATCCCAAGATACACCTATTGCCTTGAAATGAACTAGTAATTTATTTTTCAAATACCGTTTGTTATAGCACTTGTAGGATTTTACAATAAGGATGTTAGAGAAAGCAGAAGGAGTTCATCTAGCAAAACCAGGATATCATGTTCTCATGTCCTTTAAGATCAAACATAGATTAGTCTCCTGCATTTGCTTCACCCTTCTATGTAAATATGTAAAAACACAGACTGGATTATTAAGTTTACCTTTTTCAGTGGCTCTGGTGACACTGATCCATATGTCAACTTCCCAGAGATCAGTAACAGATAAGATTAGTAGGGAAATAAAGTTCAAGGGTCAGCACTTTGATAAACAACCAAAGCTGAAGGAACTCCATTGAGGTGAAATTGCTTAAAACAGACATGTCAAGTAGCCATTTAAATTTCAGGTCTTGGCTTTATAGAGCAAATAGGCAGAGAGAAAAAATGAGCCAGGCAATACAGATATTCCAGTGAATGAGAAGACCACTTATGACTCTTTTCCTGAGGTTTCCAACTGCTGTGATGCTTCTCTGTCCTTCAGCTGACATTTTGCATCTGGGCTTTTTAATCACTTGGATAACACCTCACACAAGACAGGTTTAGCTCCTTTCCTTACTGATAGTCCTCCCTAAAGTATTATGCTACTGCTGTTGCATCAAGGAGAAGTGAGATTGCATTCCTCTAAGAGAAACAGAGACCCTTGCAAAGTTTTGCTCATGCATAACCTTCTGCAGAAGTAGAAGGAGTTGCAGGGATAATGCCCATGACTGCAACAGCTGTGGGAGCAATTAGAGTGGTAGATACACCCCTGAAATTATGGGGAGCTGCAGGGCTTGTGGGAAACAAAAAGCAGTCAGACACCCTGGCTGGGATTATGTTTAACAGCTGCCAAGCTCCACCTTTCACTTTGCTCCTTCTTACTTACCTTGTGTGTGTTGCTTTTCTCTTGACTACCTGAGTAAAGTGCTTTGCCCACTGAGTAGGTTTAACTTTAAAAACACAGTGAATAAACAGATATTGGAGAACTGTGTAGATTTTGATCTTTGAGAGCAGCTTCTTTTTGAAACACAGGAGCACAAATAGAAGCGACTCTTGTCAGCGGCATGAATCTTCTGGAATTCCTGCTGATTTAAAGGGAATTGGGGATCATAGGAGGCAAAGAGGAAAGAAATCTGGTCTTCTTTCCAGAGCTTTACATCTCTAATTCCCTTTGATCTTTTGCTCAACATTTGATTAAATCTTTTTGTGTATACTGGTCTACCAAATCAGAGGCAGTTTGCAATACCTCTGTCTGAAGTTATATGCTTCAGTCTCCTTCTGGAATCTTGCAGACCAGAACAAGGGCTTGGTGGAATTATCATTCATAACCAAAGAGCTATTTAAGGTCAGTTTCACTTTCTTTTTTTTAAAGATTTTCTGAGGCAGTCCTCAGGCACAATAAATTCTGTATTGGTTCATTGCAGGGAAGTAACACTGTAAAATAGTTTCTCAGCATTAATATTACCTTTGTGGTTACAGTAGGAAAGTACCTTTTACTCATTTCTCAAGACTGATGTCAGCAGAGTGTTTCAGTTAGAGATATACTTCAAGCATAATCTCAGACTCAGATAACCTAGATCTGAACATCTTTCAAATGTCAGGATGCTTAATCCTACTGTGACTTTCACAGTGAGTCTCCTTTCCGTAATGAGTCAGACACTCAGTTTAAAGATAGTCCCATATGTAAAAGTCCCAGATCCAACTTCCTGCCTTGCTATTACCTCTACAGATTTAAAGCTCTGATAATTGAGACCTAAGCTGCACCTATGCTGCTGAGTTAAATGATGTCACAGCATTCCCAGGCACTTGTTGAAATAGACCCTGGCATTCTTTGCAGCCAGAATAACTAGCATTTTCTCAAAGCCTTTCCAGGCTCAGTGTGGGCCTTAGTAAATGCCAGGGACTGTACTTTCTCTGGCAGCTTGGATGACCCTGTTCTGGAGGCTAAGAGAACTTAGTAGAAGATGTGGCAACATGTGTCAGCTGATCTCAGAGCCAGAAAACAGGCCCTGGCACATTTCCTTTACTAGTGTAGATATAGCCTCAGGGCATTCAACTTTGGCTCTGTGATTTGTTAGGAAATGTTTTCTTTTGGATAAGAGCGTAAGATGAGTCACTTTATGTTTATGACTTGCAACTGGATAGAAGCTAAAGATCTCATGATAATTTTAAATAAAAAACCAAGAAGAGGTCACATGTAACAGGTTATATTTTCTATCTTGGTTGGTAGCATTTGAAATGCAAACTTTTACCTAACTGTAGTACTGTTACTGTTTGGTTTTCTCCATTTCAGTGTGATTTGCCATATTGGAGGTATGGCAAGCCAGTGGAAAATTCTATTAGATTCTTTTCCATTCAATTCTGTGCTCACTGAATTTTGTTTTCACAAGATCTTTAATTACAAAATGAATATAATAATTTTGGTGAAGGATCTTGTGAAAGATCTGTTCTTAATGCTCAATACTCACCGACATCAAGCAAGAGGTGAAGACAGTTTTTCTCTCTCATAAAAAGATACCATTGAAACACTGGGAGTGATATGTGTATCTGTACCTCTGAACGATCATATGGCCAAGTAGAGAGTTTTACTATTTATGGTGATGAAGTGGGGCAGTCAAATTGAAATTCGCCCTTGGTATTCCGCTGCAAATTCGAGTTGTTTCATGTAATGTCATGTGGGTAGTTGGAGAGCTGCGTCAATCCCAGCCGCCTGGGGGTAACTCAGGACCATTTTCCTGAGGAGTTTGACCCTGTTGCTGGAAGCTGATGAGGGATGTGCTGGAATGGGGGGAGAATGATACTTTGGTCTAGTGCATTCCACATTGGCGGGAGAGCTGTAATGTGAGCTCAGGGCATGACTCCCATCTAGAAGAATCTTAGGTAATCATAGTACAGTGCCCCCTTCTCCTCAGTTACAACAATGTCAATCTGAAATTTCAACAGACTTATACTAGGAGAGAAAAAAACCAGTCCATAGCAAACAGAAAAGCTTTGAGTCATGTAGCCCATTGCTCTGTCAATGCAAGATTATAGCTCTTGAACATCGGTCTTGAACACGTTTGCTGTCTCAAATCAAAGGACTTCTATTTCTTCCCTTTGGGGAATTTCCCATTGTTAAAAGTAACTTTCATTTGTTTCAAAAAATATTAGCTTAATCTTCTTATTTGCCTTTATGTTTTCCTCCATAACTCTTTATGTGCCATGCCCTCCAAAAGACACAAGAGAGAGACAACGGATCCCAAACCAGCTACAACTCAAAACTGGCCTCAGTACAAGACCCAGATTTCACAGGTTTATTTGAAGTGCTGGGATGTAATTATGTCCTATCTGTGCAATCATTCAGCTTGACAGCAGCACATAGCAAACTCTTCCTCCTGATTTTTTCAGCTCCTTACTATGTACAACAAGAAGACAGAAGACAAAGGATGTTAGATTGCTCAAACATGATTGGTGGCATTTTAACTTGACTTTGTTTATAGATAAAGAAAACACATTGATTTAAAACGTGAGATTAATGGAAATATTTACAGAAGTTTTCAACTTTGGATTCCACACATTCTCCCTTTTATTCTGCAAGTCTTCCTTCTTCTTTAAGTTCATAACTTCTGAATGACAAGAAAATAATAAACAAGCTTCACCTCATTTACCAAGGTAAGCAGGATGTTTTTTAAGATTAGTTTAAACTAATATGCAAGCATAGTGGAAAGGCAGAGGTCTGCACTGTGGGTTAGCAAGTCATCCACCTTGAACATCAAGGCAGGCTTGCCCTGAGGATTTGCCAACCCCACTGAAGGACTCAGGGTTTAGTTTTCACCAACAGCCTCATGACAGAAGACAGGACTTGAACAATCAAAGCACTTAACATTTTTTTTTTAGAGAAATAGGCAATCTTTAAGTGTTGTGGTAATTTTGCTTGGTCTATTTTACAGTATTTGCAGACTACCAGCGGCAAGCCAGGGGTGTTCCATGCTGAGATGTGTGCTGATATAAGCATGGTAATGAGCTGTGGATATTTGGGTTTTTTTAATACCCAACAGGACTTTGTAAATCAGTCATTTAATAAATCTTAAAACATTAAAAAAAAGAAATATCAGTTGGCATCAAGTCTCTGGGTGTTGGCACACATAATGCTCTCACCTCCTGTTCTTATATTCTTAGACATCTACAGATGAAGGACTTACTACCATGCATGCCACTGTGGAAGGAGTCCTTAGCCATGTTTGTAATTCCAGTGTTGTATCCCTGTTGCCTTTCTATAGGCTTGTCTACACATCTGAAAAGATGTTGGTTTGTTTGTTTTAACTTGCACTGAGGTTATGCTAAGGTAAAAATCCAACTCAAATCAGTCCCTTTGCTTTCATCTCCAGGACAAGCATGTAAGCTTACTGCTGTGCCTCAGTGAGTTCCTCATATTCTGTTTTCAACCAGGTTTCAAGCCCCTGCAATTCCTTGCTTCTGAAATACTGTGATACTTGACCAGAATCCTTCTTCATACGGAGTCACTGTCATTTAGCAGTAGAGAAAAGCAATAGAGAAACGTATTTGAGACAGCCGTGTGAGTATTTTGTCTAACCTAATCTCACGCTTCACTGCGAGCAAAGCTAGATAAGCTTCCCTTAAAGCACCAGAGCAGAACCTGCTGCCAGCTGCTGAGAAAGGGTGTCTATACAGGTGTGAGAGCCTGACTGACTCTCGTGGATATCTTTGAAAGACTCTGTGTCCTTCCATCCTTTGCCCTTCAACTATGTTTCTAAATACTGTCCTGCTCAATTTACTCATGTGCTGGCTCCTCTTGTGAAATTGGCTTTGGTGCTGCCAGGGCAACAATGATCTGTATGAAATGGCTCCCTGTTTTTACATTTGGTTCTGCTTCATAGCACCCATGTCCAGCCCATGTGCAGTTCTGCAAACCACATGGTTAGTGATTAATAGGTATCTTCCCCAGACATTTCTTCTTCATCTCTGGTTGAGTCGTTTCTCACTGCTGAGGCTTTCAGGCTGTTAAGGAGGGAGGTTGGACATTCAAGAGTGTCCAAGGTGAGGTACAAAGCACTGATTTCAGTGCTGAACTACACACAATTTGCAGAACATCCCCTGCCCTGCTCCCTCCCTCCCCCAAAGCATGTGATGAACAGTACATTGCCAAGTTGGATTGTTCTGGACTCCATTCATTAATCTCATTTTGTGAAGCTGGATGCTGAGGGTCTCCCTTAGATCATGCTCCTGGATCAAAAGAGAGAGTGATTGGTTCATCATTTCGTGTGTTGTTTGTTTGCTTTTCCTCTTCTTCAGTGACATAAATTGATGGTCTCTGGCAAAAAGGTAATAGCATCAGATAGTGGTAGTATCATCTGGTGCTCCCAAATCTTTTGATTATCTGACAGTAGTTTAAAGTGCAGCTCTGTGCTGAAAAATTATTCTGGAAATGGCATTGTGAAGTTCTGTGCCTATCATATCTAAATTATTTCCATATCAGATGTCCTCTGGGAGCAATGAAAATGACACTTAATTTTGTTCATGTCTGTCAGCCCCCATGAACATAACCTAAACTTGAGGTTCACATTGGATTATTTTCTTCTCCCTTGTGGTTGCCAGCAATAGACCACTTGAAGGACCAGTTTAAGTCAGTTACACCATAGCAAGTCTATCATCTATGAACTGGACCTCATTACCACCTGTAAACCCCTGTGCTTTCTGCACTTTTACTCAGGTGACTGCAGCCTATTAAACAGCTGTTGATGTATGACAGCAGAAAATATGTACCATCTTCCTGTGTTTTTTGGTACACGAAAAGGAGTTTTTTGCTCAGTATGAACTACTTGGTCCTGATTTTCTTGTTATTCTTGTTCTTTTGTACTCTTTTGTAGCCCCCTCTTATCTCGTCAGAGATTATACAACCCATTTGATGAATACATCCTCCCATCTCTCTGTAGGTTGAAGAACATTTGCTGTTCAAACTGTTCTGCATTTTATTTCTTTACTTGAAGTACTAAAATATGTTTTATACATATATACATACAGCAATGCATATATTAACAAAAGTGTGCATGCTGTGACATCTTCTTCTAATAGCTTTTTTCACAAAGCAAGTCCCCAAAATTCTGAAATGTTAAAACTGGTAGCAGAACCCAACAGTAGTTCTTCAGCAGTCAAGGAGCACAATATAAAAGGAAGTTAGTGCAATTAAAGTAGTCTTTCTTTCTTGATGGATAGTTTGACCAGATTGTGAAGAAGAAAGAATACAAATCTTTTTAAAAAATCAAACAAACTACATTTTTCACATTTTTTAAAAAGAAGGGTCCAGTAGACGTTGTCTGGCTGCTAACTTGCTCTATTCAGGATGACCAGTTAAACTATTGTGTGTTGATTAGCTCTTTACTAAATTAAGTGTACTTAAGGATGCATGGAAGAAACAGCAACATGCATCCTGAATTCTAGCCCCCAGATAAGGCCACCACTATTTCGTGTAAGGGAAATGAATACAACAGGCAAACACAAGAAAATAAATGAAGTAATTTCGCAAAAGCATACTAATTTTGGATTCTAGAGGTTTAGCTCTGTTTTTTCAAATGAACAACTGTAGACCCTCCATAGCAGTCTCCAGACTGGATAATGTCCCAAATACTTCTTTGAAGTTGAGTCCAGGCTCCCTTTTAACACACGAGATGAAATCTTGGATGTATAGACTGGCATTTCCTTTCAAGTAGGTCTCTGAGGAACTGGTGGTTGGATAACCCTGCCTTGTGAAAAATGGGAAAGGGGACAGATGAATTACCTTCTGTTGAGGTCACTGTGTAGCTATGGGGCCCAGATTTGTACAGTGCCAATTTAATTATAGGAACTGTGTTGTGAATTGGCTGGATAACCTGGTACACAGAAAACTCACAAAGCACAGAGCCCATCAAAAGGAATGCAGTGTGATGATTTCCACTTTGTACTGTGATGTGTTCAGAGGTGCAGTGGTTATGGGAGCAGAGGCATGTTAAATCTGCCAGCACAGTGGCCGCTGCTGTCTTCCTGACTCCTCCTGAGCATATGTCCATTGTATCTGTGACGATGGCAATACCACAGGTGTCTGTAAGTCACATTACAACTGTGAAACCAAACTGACAAAACTTCCATGGTATAAATAGCTGCTGAAGGGAGTGGTGACGGAAATGGGTTCTGCTGTTCCTCATATAACAGTGTTTCTAACCATTACTCTTCCAAGAGAGACCAAAAATAAGTAAAAATGAGAAAGTCTATCCTCAGATTACTACATGAGATGGTGTGGAGTCCTATAAAAAGTCCTGTTTATGTTCTATGCTGCTCCTCTGGCAAAGACATAACTCACTGGTGGCTCCATCACTCATGAGCAAAGCACTCACCCCAGATGCATGGCTATAAAATCTTTATAGTGTCTTGCAAAGTGTGGTGTACTATAGAGTTTTATAGCCATGCATCTGGAATGACTACGTTACATCATCAGATATTTCCCCATGAAGATTTTGGCTTACTGCTGCTCTAAGCCAGCTAACTTTTTCAGACAGATCCTAGAATAGCTAAAAGATCTCTGCTTGGGTTTTTGTTGTCAGCATGAATTTAATGTACTCCTTTTCTTTCATTAAGTCTCAGAGTCAGGCTGCAGAGGAAGTGGAATAGCGCAGTCGATACATGACTGGATTTGCTTTCTAGTTATATCAATCACATTGTCTCTCTCCGTGATTAAACATTCATGCTGTGGTAATGTTTTCATAGCACAGCTGATAGACAGGCCCAGGCCCAGGAGCAGTGTGAACAAGATGTGTGTCTTGGTCTCTGGTTTGTCTGCTGCCAGCCCCTGGGGAATCTGAATCTCCCAGAGATTTAATGGTGTAAAGCACTTCCAGATCCTAAAGAGACTCTTTCTCTCTGACTATTTATTTACTCTCTGTTTGGTTCTTGTTACTTTTCAGGGAGATGAATTAATTATTTTGTCTTTCTGTGACCCTCTGAGCCCAGGAATATGCAACCTGGAGTGAGAAAAGAAAAGAAGGAACCCTCCGCTCACAGGCAGTATGAAGTTATTTTGTCCTAGCAAGTTATGACAGTGCGTCTTCCAACCGTGTTTCACTATCTGTAAGATTTGAAACCTTGAAATATAACCACTTTAAAGAGTCCATTTGTGTTTTAAAGTAAAAGCAGATAAGGCTAGTATTTTTTTAACAAATAACATGGTTTCAGAATAAGTATACTTACAATAGCAAAATATAGAGCGGAAGGCATTGCAAATTTAGAACAAAATTGATGAAAAAAACAGTTTTCAGATTCAAGGCAGCCTATGTCAGGGAACAAAACAATTTAAAACATTTAAACCAGTCTTATGGGCTGAATAATGACTATTCCTCAGTTTTTACCCATAATTAAATGAATTACATTAGTTAAAATATTAGTGTTGGTGGGGGAGATAAGGCTACGAATCAGTGCCAAAGCGCATTAACTAAACAGGGCAGAAAAGAAATCTGATTCGGATTTCTACTAATCTCTTAGATTTTTAAATTGTTATTATTTGTTATTATTTTCAAGCTGATTTACCCAGAATACATTTTCCTGTTATTAGGTAATTTGGTCTACAAAGACTTTGTTACTTCTTATTTTTTGAGCAGTCATTTAAAACAGGTTTCAGCAGACTTTCAAAAGTCCCAGATTAACTGAAATTTGCAATTTTATGCTTGATGATCACTAGTATGCAAGAGAAGGAAATTAACGTCACCCACTGTCACCCAATCATTCATTGTCATCTGGTTCTGACAGCAGGCAGACTTTGACTGAGTTACTGCCATATATTTTCAGCTGCTGAACAAATGGGAAAACTTGGACACTCCACAGTGCTAACTTACATATGCAAATGGTGTTGTGTAGTCCAATGAGCGGAATGCAGAGCAGTGTTTGTGCCTGCTATGTTAAATGATCACCACTTTCTCATGAGGAACAGGTCCAGTAATCAAGTAAGTAATATCGGCTGTAATTGAAAGAAGACAATTGATCTTTAGGCAGAAGACTTGCAAACTTTCACAGAATTAATAAAACGGAAGAGAAAGTCATCCTTTGCCGTATGTCTAGTGCTGTCTGGTGCTGATGACTCTAATAGATGCTTGAGTCTTAATGAGTAGCTCCTCTGTATGTTTATTTATACTTTCATGCTACAGTTTATGTATGTCTGGTAATAGTGAAAAATATCTTCCAGGTGCAGCATCATGTAAATGTGGAAGACAAAGCTCTGAGGGACAGAATTGAGTTTTGCAGCTGACAGCTGCATGTGTGATGTCCCCTGCTGGAGTAGTTTAATACAGACCACAAACAATTAATTATGTTTATACTTTGTGGAGAGCAATGCAAAGACTGTTAGGTACAGTAAGAAAAGCAGTTTTGGAAAGGCATAGATGGAAATGCGTATATTCCATTCTTAAAATAGCTGCTACTTATATCACTAATATCTTAAATTTTCAGAATGAGAAAAAATAGTGCCCTCATGTGCACTTTTGCATCTTCCTTCTTCTGACATTTAAGTTGGTGAAAAGAGTAGAAATAATTTGATTGCAGTTCTTCTATGAACAGTGTCTGGATGAAAAGAGCATTTTAGAGTTCACTGCTTGTGTCAGTGAATTCTAGATCAGATCTGATTTAATTTACTCAGAAAATGTAAAGACGACTTAATCTGATATAAGTTTTTGTTATTTATTTTTAGTCAGATATGACATAACACATCACTGGAAATTGAGGAATTTGATTTCTGATCCTGGGGAAAAAATAATCTGTAGAGTAATATTCTTCCTTTCCCCACCGTATTATTTTCTGCTTATCCATCAATATCCTTTAATGAGAAATTTTTCAGGGAAAATGCTCTGATCATTTTGCTTTGTTAACTGCATTGAGAGGAAGACGACACTCGTTCTCCCGCAGAGCTAGTTCTAATGTGATAAAAGAAGTTTAAATCAGTACAAACAGCACCCAATTTGCAGACTTTGCAAGCATCCAGCTGAGGAACTAAATCTCTCAATACATGTAGATTTACACCTCCTTTTTAAACAATTTGCAGCTACTGCATGTTGATCTAACAATAGATATTATCTCCCAAATCGTCCCAATGTTAACCTATAAATAAGAATTATTAGATCTAGCACTTCTCAATACGCTGGAATCAACTGGCAGCCTTTCCAGAACTGGAGGGTTTCTTTGCCCAGAATGCAGAGATGCAGCACCGGGAACCAGTGCACCACACAGGGACCTGCAATTTCTGCATTCCAGCCAGAGCAAGGCAGAGAGCAGGGTGTGCCAGAGGCTGGCTCAAGCAGCTGATTCGGGTATTGGCTGCTTTGTCAACAGTTGTTTTGGCCAAACTGTCTTCAATAGAGATCTGGCCTTGAGCAGCTGTTGTGGAACTGCTTCTTTCAATCAGCTGTCCAAAGGGATGCTTCGTCCCACACTGAGAGCCCGCTTTTGTGGTTTTGGAGCAGTCTAAACTGTCACTCCCCCAGCACTCACAGTGTAGGAAAAGCTCAGAAATAACTTATAAAATATGGTGCACCTATCTGATGTCCATCCTTGACAGCTTTCCAGCTTAATCACAAGAGAGATGGGTTAAAATATCCACTGTTTGAGTGTTTATACTTTTCTTATGGGTTTAGAGGGCTCCATGTGTAACACAGTTTGAAGCAATGTCAAAATATAAATAAAGAAATCTCCAAACTTGCAGACCCACATAAATATCTATTTTGCACTAACTTGTGGCCAGTCTCCAGGTTTGCTCTGGGCTACGGGGTCTAAATCCTCTTGTTTTAAGCCAATTCAGCATTTTTCTCATTAATATTTTATATTTTCTTCATTCACAGTCCTTCCTGCACCATGGCTTCTACTTTTGTTCCTTAAGGTATCAGCTTTGGTACTTAGTTACAGTCAGGAAAATACCAACACTTTTTAGCCACTCAGATCTGTGATGAGCAGGAATGAAAAAGTGCCCACTAGCAATTTCCCATTTGCTGTGCACTGCAGTATTGCATTCCTGCCACTGTGTACTGTTCTGTGAGACTCTTAAATTAAACTAATTAATGTGATTTAGGGTGATGCCTGTTTACCAAGCAGGAGTCACAAGAGAGTTTTTTTGTCTGTCTTGTCACCAGAAGTCTGCCTTCAGGTAAGAGCCTCTCTGCTGCACAAACGGCTCTTCTCTGTGCTTTTTGTAGCTGAGGTTTTATGAGAGGATGGCAGTTTCTTGTTCTTAGTCTGATGTAAATGTACCTTAAGAATTTGGGAGACCTTGGGGATAAAAGTGATATGTAAGTTAGGACCCTCTCTTAGTGGTTTTTGGTTGCTAGGGCTCTTTAAAACCTAGTTTCTTGGGGCTAATGGTCTAATAAATTAGATCAGTTTAGTTTCTTGAGAATTATTGAACTGAGAGGCCTCCAGGCAGAGGTTTTATTTGCACCTGTTTATCTGTGAGGGTTTTTTTTCTGATATCTTTTGAGGGACCAGGAGCTAAAAGCTCCTTTTCAGTTTTCTTTCACCTCTACAAATGAGAGCTGTATTTCCTTTAACCATGATATTTTCTTGACCTGGCCCTGTTGATAACAATTCCTCCTTGTGAATCTTCCCTGGAGATCTTTGTTAGCTTTATTGGTGTTTTCTTTTTTGCTTAACCTTTTAACACTGTCCCCATTTGGTTATCCTTTTCTCCATGGGAGTTCACTCTATTTCTGCAGTTTAGCCTATACGACAAAATTGTTCTGGGAAGTGACAAGGCAGTGGCAAGCACCAGGTTATACTTCTCATATGGACTGTCTTCCATGTCTACATCGTGTTTTGAAGATCTGTAGGATGAGGAATTAACCCATTTGCAAACCACTGTCCTCATCAATGATTCCCCATAAACAAGAATATCTTGATTAATCCATTTGGTTGAGGTTCTTCTGTTAAATAGAAGCTTGTTGTATACATGGATTTTTGAGCATCTTGCAAATTAATATTTCCATTAGAAACCACCCTGACATTTACTACACAAGCGACAAACCAGGAAACTGCTTTCTGTAACTCTTTAAAAATGGAAATGGATGCAAGAACAGCCTTAATTTCAGAAGCAAAGTGCATGGAAGTGTGTAAGAGAGGAGCAAACACAGTGTGATATTTCCCTAGATTATGCTCTAACATATTGCAACTCACAGTGCTCCTGAACCATATCATGTTTTTGGTATTCTCTTCTTTGTTCAATCCCCTTCTAATCTCATGTGGATTTACTGATTCGTGTGTTCTCCTGCACATTTCTGCCATGCTTACATTTACCTGCCACAGGTTCATCAGCTTGAGGTGGTGAACTCTGAGCATTTATTTGTTCCTTGTTCATATCGTCACAGTTCCACAGATCTCTTCTGCAATGCACCCTCAGCTGGACTCTGGATATAAGACTAGTAATTTCAGTTGTTCTTTGTAATGGGAATCATTCTGAGAAAGGCTTCAGACAACTTCTGTAATTGGCTTCAGTGTTGTTTTGCTTCTCTGCTGGTTTTTTTTGAGCTCCTTTTTGCTATGGAGAGGGGCACAAGGCCAACACAGATTATTCATGGAGAGATGTATATAGTGGCATACCAGGGTTTACTGTTGTAGGAAGCTCAGCCCCATGTGGCTACTTGCTCTCTTTCCCACAGCAGAATGAAGAAAAGAATCGGAAGGGTAAAAGTGAGGAAACTCGTGGTTGAGATAAAGGCAGTTTAATATGTAAAGCAAAAGCTGTGCACACAAGCAAAATGAAGCAAGGAATTCAGTCAGTCTTTTCCATGGGCAGGCAGATGTTTAGCCATCCCCAGGAAAGAAGGGCTCCTTCAGGCGTAGTGGTTACTTGGGAAGACAGACACTGTGACTCAGAACGTCTCCCACTTGCTTCTTCTTCTACCATTTTTGTATGCTGGGCATGATGCCACATGGCATGGAACATCCCTTTGGTCATTTGAGGTCAGTTGCCCTGGCTGTGTCCCCTCACAAATTCTTGTGCATCCCCAGCCAACTGACTGGTGGTGCAGCATGAGAAACAGAAATAGCTTTGACTATGTGACTCTGTGAAAGCATTGCTCAGTAATAGCTAAAAATTCTCTGTTATCAATGCTGTTTTCATCACAAATCCAAAATATAGCATGATACTAGCTACTCTGGTAGAGTTCTCATAATTCTGAATACTTACTTTGGCTTCTGCTCAGAATCATGCTGACGTTTTCTTTAAATGGTTTATTATAAGCTGAAGATCTCAATCTGGTCAGGAGTCAGCTCTAAGCCCTCTCCTACAGACGTAAAACTTAGATTGTTTTTCTCTATTTGTATCCTTCTATATTCATCTATATTGAATTTCACTGTCAGTGTTTAAAAACAACACAAACAGCTTTTAACTATTAAACCTGTATTTCAGTGTACCTTTCCATATCAAAACCTCTTTTTCATAGTGGATTGAATAATTCATTGGACTGAATAAAGAGACCTGAAAACTGTAGAGTACTTGGATGAATTCTTCTAAGTCACATAATAATAATAATAATAATAATAATAATAATAATAATAATAATAATAATAATAGTGGTCTTCATGAGGAATTAAAGTGGCACAACCTGTGAGAGGGGGGAAAAAAAAAGATAAGTAAAAGAACCTTTTTCAGAAGCAAGATGCTTCTGAAAAAGCAAGGTTCTGAGTTGTGATGCTAGGAGTATGGACTTGCCATAGGAGTAGGGAGTATATGGCCATGAAGATTTCTGGAGATCTGGATACCTTCTACTGTATTAGAAGAAAACATGGCACTAGTTTTGTGTTGTGTTTCAGGGATCTTTTCCTCTCTCATTAAATCCCGTCTGTCCCTACTCTGTCATTCTGTGACTCAACATCCATGTGAGTATGCTTGTTGCCCACAGCCAGGAGGTATTTCCATGAGGTGTTGAGGTTCTAAGACTAGTATGCCTGAATGCCTTGAGGCACATATTGAGGCTTTGCTAGTTAGGCCAAAAAAACTCTCTAGGAGCATGCACACATCCCCCTATGTTGGACAACAGCTTCTATAAACGTTAACAGGTTTAAAAGAGTGTCTATGTGACTCAACTTTCCTGTATGGCTGGGAATACCTGTGATCATAGCAGAGTGGCACTTGGCTTTACAAATGTGAACTATAAAATAGAGTTGGTTTTACTGACCTGGCAACAGCTTGACATCATACAAACTGTAATGATTTGTTGCTAAGTTCTCAGAAGAAGATGCTGCAGACATTGTGCTCAGACCTAGTTATTAACCTGTGTCTCTCAGGGACACGATACACAGAAAGCAGTTATGGCATCTCATCTTGGTGCCTCTGATGCCCTTCAGTCTTTCCATCTCAGTCCACAGTCCTGTGGCTTGGGCATGCTTGTGGATAAAATTGAATGAAATCTGCAGGGCTGCGCTGGATCTTAAAGCACAAGAACATGCAGCAGGCTAATGGGTCAGAACAGAGGGGGAATATGGTATTGGAGCATATGTCTGACTTGTGTGTTGTGCTGCTGACGCACCTGCTTTCACATGGCTACTCAGATAAAATTATAAACAATTTGGTTTTAAAATGTTGTATTGTCTTAAACAAATTAGAAAATCACAGCTGTTGGGATAGTATCTAATACTCTTGTGTCTAGCTGCTACTGCACAAAAAATATCATAGAAGAATGTAATAAAGGGAATAAAAAACTTTCCACCTGTGGGTGCCATCTGGTGGTGAATACTCTGATCCCGATCCAGCAAAGCTCTTGGATGCATGCCTGTTTCTAAAGGATGAACGCCCCTTCTAAGTATGTGGGTGTGTTACTAAGTCCCACACAATGGGGTGGACACATTGGAAGAATAAATCTGAACGCAGATCCTCCAGTTGAGATTCCCTGGATATTTGCCCTGAAAATGAACAAAGGCTTGTAAAAGTCCTGTTGAGGATAAAGCAGTTCTTGCTCACAGAAAAACTGAAGAGTAAGGCAAGGAGCCATTTTGTAAAGTCCCTAGACAGACAGGAAAGCATGGAAGTGCTAGGAGTATAAGCACCTGGTCATTTTGATGCTGGTACCTTTGTCAAAAATACAAAATTTTGTTCTTATGAAAACTTAAAATACAATTTGAAAGTGTCTGAGTTATAATTATGCAGACATGTGCAGAGGGAGCCATGCTTAAGTGTTGCATTGGCACAATATTGTGCCTGGGTTTGGCTGTCCTCCAGCAGCCCCTAGGCTCAGGGATGTGTTACTCCAAGTTGGGCAGGAGTGCTGATCTGCTGGAGGGCAGGAAGGCTCTGCAATGGGATCTGGACAGACTGGAGAGATGGGACAAGGCCAACTCTATCAAGTTCAACATGGCCAGGTGCCAGGTCTTGCACTTGGGTTGCAACAACCCCATGAAACTCTACAGGCTTGTGACAGAGCTGTAGGCAATCTGCCTCTTGGATAAGGAATTGGGCGTGCTGGTTGACAGCCAACTGAACATGAGCCGGCGTGTGCCTGGGTGGCCAAGAAGACCAAAGGCATCTGGCCTGTACCAGCAGTAGTGTGGCCAGCCAGACCAGGGCAGTGATCTTCTCTCTGTTCTCAGCACTGGCGAGGCCTCACCTCCAATCCTGTCTTCAGTTTTGAGTGCCTCCCTACAAGAAAGACATTGAGGTGCTGGAGTGTGTCCAGAGAAGGGCAACAGAGCTGGTGAAGGTCTAGCTAATAAGGAGCAGCTTGAGGAAGCTGGGGGTGTTTAGCTTGGAGAAAAAGAGGCTGAGGTCCCCTTAGTGCTCTCTAGAACTACCTGAAAGGAGTCTGTAGTGAGGTTGGGGTCAGTCTCTTCTCCCAGGCAACAAGTGACAGGACAAGGGGGAATTGCCTCAAGTTGTGCCAGGGTTGGTTTAGATTGAATATTAGGGAAAAATTCTTCCAGGAAAGGGTTATCAAGCATTGGAGCAGGCTGTCAAGGAAGTGGCTGAGTCCTCATCCTTGGAAGTATTTATTTCATTTTATTTATTATTTAGTATTTATTTATTTATTATTATTTAAAAGACAGGTAAGGTAGATGTAAAGCTCAAACACATGATTTAGTGGTGGGCTTAGCAGTGCTGGTTTAATGTTTGGACCTCGAAATTCCATAATTGATGATTCTGCTAGTGGGGACTCCTGCTCCTGAAACTCAGGCCTCTCTCCTCATCTGTCTGTGAAGATCTGAACACCTAAAGAAATACCTACATGCCTTCAGCCAGCCCTCTCCCACCCGTGCTTCAGCTGCTAAGTAACGGATAGTGGGAGATGCTACTGCCTTGTATTTCTCATCAGCATCTGGTGGACGAGGGGCCCTGCTTTCCTAAGGTTGTATGCAGAGGAGGTGAGACACTTGAGATGTGACGATTTTGCCTGAAGCTACTGTACCAGCCCTTCTGCTGGAAAAGACTGAGGACAATAACTTTCAGCAGAGGGACAGCAGGTCAGAGGCTTGGGAGGAGGGAAGGGCAGGATGAGGCACCATGCCCCTAGCTGGCACAGGAATTTGGGAAGAGACACTCTATCCAGAGCAGTCTGCAGGTTCTTCCCACCTCCCTCATCCATTGCCTCCAAGCTCAAAGACTGCTGTAAAGTGCTGCCACAGAGGCTCTAAAGAAGGTTTTATAGCAAGATACGAGATTTTTTACCTCATGCAGACTGAGCAGAAAATGCTAAGATTAGAGCAGAGAAAAAGACTCCGAACTTACTTTCCTTCTCTACCAATAAAACAAAGTTTTATCTTAATTTCAGCCCTACATGCATGAGTTTAGTATTCAGGTGAACAGTATATCTGAACTGTATTATCTTGGTGCATTTCAAAATCCCATAAACCAGAAAGTACTAGATACCATCCCCCCACAGAAAGTGCAGTGGGGAATAAGCAAATAAAGTTGAAACAGATAAAGATCCGAGTATTGATCTCTGCTGGTGTTTCTTAATAGAGCGTAACACCAAAGGAATATTGTAGTCATGGGTGGAGGAGAAATCGAAATAATCTGGCTATCACTTTACATGTCTCTGTATTAGAAGGGTCACGTAGGCTAAAGAGTGCTAGGGATTTACACAAAGTAACAGCAGATTTTCAGGAGGGCATATGGATTTACAGCTATAGAAAGCACATAGCAGGGACTCCAATTGGGCTAACACAGCTGTGGTTTTGTGTTGAACTCATGGCAGCTCCTCCACGCTTCTCTGCCTACCTAAAATGTGTGTTATCTCACAACGGCCTGCCATGGGGTGCCCCCCAAATGATTGAGCTGAAGTTAACACTGGCATTTTCCTCCTAGAAACCACATGTGAAAGCCAATAATTTTCCAAAATTTGGTTGTTATTTTTTGTGAATATCACTATTAATATTAATATAATTAATATTAATATCAATATTAATTCATGGTAGTTCCTGGAGTTGCAGCTGTAGCTGAGAAATAAGAATAGAAATGATGTTTTCTGACTCAGCATTGGTCGTCACCACTCTCACAGATAAAAAGATTTCATTACAGCTTTTACAGCTTTACGTCCGCTCAAATCACAGAACCTGTGGTTGTAGTAAGGCAAAATGGATTCCGCCTGGCTCATACTTTATCAACAATTGCTACCAGAGCTTCAGATGTAGGACAGATTTCCAAGGTAGACAAGAACACCTTGAAGACAAATGCAGTTTCATACCTGTAATTTAGAGTGCATTTTAGCTTACAGAATCTTTGCAACATACAAAAAATGTAAACATTTCGATCAACTTTCTGTTGAAGTTTTCAGAGCCAGCAGCTAGGAAAAAAATAATTTTGTGCTTATACTTTGAGAAAATTCTGATCTGAAAGCCCTCCGGACACTCTGAATACTGGGTAAGCATGATGCTGTTGCTTTTCACTGTGCACAAACATCACCCTGATGGTTTACATTATTCATGCAAACAAGACTCTGTAAATGCTGTCTCCTCCAGAGCCTCTTTGAGAGGAGGCTTCAGTTATGCCCAGGAACCCTGCAGGCTCTTCCTCTTGGATTTCATTTGCAAAGAAATTTTAAGAGGCTGCCTCACTTTTGAGGGAGGACATATTCCTACAGTCACTTGTAGAAGCCCTGTTGAAGGCACAGGAAACGTGTGTGGGCAGAGAATACTGACTACACTGGAGTAGTATTTCAGAACCTAAAAATACGTTTAACCTTCCAGCCACAGAGGCAGCCTGCAGAGTTGAGATGAATGCCTTTTCAGCTCGAGAGGCTTACGAGAAAAACTCATATGTTTAATAATCTGAATCATGTAGCAGAAGGCATATGTGGTTGGTGTGCTACAAGCTGATAATTCTGAATTCCTATATATCTATAAATGTGTAATTCATCTAGGGCACTAGAGCGACACCCCTGTTCTGAAAACTGCGCTTTCTAAGTTGACCCTGTGGTGGTAGGGAAGATAGGGAAGGATATCAAACGAGCAGACAAAGATTAAGGATGATTAAGTTGCAAGGCAGGAATAAATTCCAGTATCAAATCTCAGGCAAAGTTTTTTATCAGGAAAGTTCTTTCCTGTCCTTTTACATGTGTTTAAATTCATTAGGGTGTTTTGGTTGGTTGGGTGGTTGTTTTTTTGTGCCAATACCAACATTCTAATTCTGTCACTGGCTGTAGACCTTAGCAGCCTATAATCCTTGAAACAGCTTCATACCAAGAAATGTGAACATGGTACCTCCCTTTTAGTATTTTTCTGAATGTGAGAAAGCAGTGGGCTGTAAATATGAAGAATTTACTAAAAAAATATTAGTGCTACTGACTGATTAGGGACCAGAGGAAACACTACCAAAACCTTAACTGTAAATTTCTGCTTAAATGCCTTTGTTTCAATATGTTTTAGGTATTGAAATTTATTCCTGCATTGAGGCTTTCCTTGCTTCTGACCCTATAGAGCAGCCTGAAGCTCCAGTTGCTCCTTTTTTGCTGCTTGAAGTCAACTTGCACTGCAAGAAAGTGAAGTCTATTTTTTCCTAAGCTGATATTGAAACATAGGTTATGGAATAACCAATTTTTAAATTGTATTTCATACACCATTGACTAGAAATTCTCATGGCTTCATTGCAATCCAGATCTCTTTTATTAAAAGGCATTCTCTCAGTCCCAATGTGAGATCTTTCTGTATTGTGAGTTATTATACACTAAATATGTGTGCTAATCCAAATGAAACTAACTTCCCTTGAGTAATTTTATAGCCTACAGTCAGTTGAATCTGGGCATAAGGTAGAGAACCTGGATTAATGTACTGCTCTCTTTTGACTAAAATAAATAATTCATGTATTCTTCTTCAAAACAAAAGTATTTATCCTTCAAGACCAGCTGGAAAGGATTGCTTTTAATGAACTTGTTAGCTTTTTTCTAGTTTCCCTTTAAAAAAATAACGATTGGATTTTTCTGAGCATTCACTTTTGCTCTGTAATGTGATGGCACACTTCTGTCTTTTACACAGTGTAGTGAGATTCCTATACCTAATCAAAGCCACTAAAATGTTATGGGCATTAAACTTGTGTTAATGATCTGCTCATGAATGCAAGGAAGAACAATAGCCTGTCACTTCTTCATGAACTGATCTGACAATTTTGCTGTGCTTGGGGTATGAAACAAAAAAGCTGTAAAGATGTTGTCATTAGTAAGATTTATGGCTGCAAAGGCTGTGCTGACATAGGCCTGTTAGGATTACAATTAGATATAAAAGATCATCCAAAAGGGTACAATTGCAGGGAATTTATCTAATCAAATATGGGGAAGGTACACTTTTCAGAGTCACATTGAAAAAATAGGAAAATTCTCTTCTGCAGTGCAATTTACATGTGGTGCTAGTGGTGTTGGTGATTCTTCCATAAATACAGATACAGTTTCTTTCTCTGTAGCATATTATTTTTTCACCTTTAGCCTATAAATAGAATGTCTGTGTATATGTTAAGTGTGTGAGAATTAGTTTATACTCTCATTTATAGAGTATAAGTGAGAGTATAAACTAGAGAGTACTAGAGAGTATAGAGTTTATACTCTCATTTATATTTCAAGATGATTTAGTCTCATGCGTGGCTAGAATCCTTGACCAAATAAGAGAGTTCATATTCCATGAAATACTTTTAAAGAGTAGGTCTGCTTTTATTCATAGGGGATGCTTTATGACTAAAATTATGTATTCTGTTGTGCTGAGTACACAGTGCAACTCCTTGAGAGTTTTAGGACATACACTTGACATCTCAGATGTAGACAGGAGCATCTGACTGTCACTGAATATTGACTATTGAAATAGTTTTTGTAATCCAAGAAGATTAATTGCTTCTGTGAGTAATCATCTAAAAGAACTAAGATCATGTTAGAAAACAAATCGTGAGGATTATCTTCTTTACGTTCCAGGGCATAGACTAATCTTTTTGAGGAAAAAAGTACAATTCAGTGACATATTATTTCATAATTGGTCTCATTTTGCATAGTTTGTTTTTTTTTCCCTTTGGAAACACTCAGCAATGGCCAGTACCAAAAGCAACAGTCTATTCAAACTTCAGGCTTGCATGAAGACTGTTTTTTGTCCTCTTGTATAAGGAATGCATATTTTTCACTGCATGTATATCTGAAAGCTATGGATTTACAATAATTGCTTGTGAAATAGCTTTTCTAATGAATAGTTCTATGGATTTATGTTCTTTTTAGATGAAAATAGAAGGAAAAAAAAGATGCAGGCATTTTCTTCCAAAATCCAAAGACTGTGTACTAAGTGACTGGAAAGCATAACACTGGAACGCAATCCAATTCAGCTTTAATCATAGCAAGCAAAGTTTTTCTCTGTCTCATTGCCATTACCTTCTGTGATAGAGAAGCAAAATGCAGGTACTGAAGATATTTCTGACTGAAGTACTGCAATCTGTGTTAAATGGGACACCAGACTCTTTTTGCATTTTTAAACTGTGAAACTGCGAAAAATTAATTCACATTCCGCTCCAAACTGGGAAAATGAAGGCCTGCAGGTCTGTTTTCTCACTCAGGAATAAAATTTTGGGGAGAAACTATATATCCTTTAGTCAAAATGCTGTATAAGACTGTGCATAAAACTGCATCCCTTGAAGGTATAGATTACCCATAATGAAGAAGCTGTCTGAGGCATCTACGAGGAGTTTTAGTCTGTGTGAGATTAAAACATCTTAGAAAATGAGTACAAATGTGACAAACTGTCATTCACCTCCTGTGAGTTGCTCTGTGATTCCTTCATCTTTTCTTCAGACCTATTTTTTTTGAAAGAGTTATGCCAATGAATTTTGATTCCTTGTGTGAATACCCATGCCATTCCATAAGTGTCTTCTTTTTTGGTTCCATTTCTAATTTAAACCTCTTTCCAATTTACATAAGTTGTGAATAAAACCATTTGGTTTTATTTTTGAAAAACTGCCTATAAAATGTCATATTGCTATATCTGTTAGGCCTACATTCACCTCTTAGTAGCTCTGATTTATACAAGCTTGCCAGAATAAGAAAATTGTTGGAAACTGGCTGCTGGGAAATCTTTTAATCAGAGAACTTAATATTTAAAAATTACCTGTAACTCTGTGGACTCCATAGACAATGAGGGTAAGTTTTTTTCTCTCTTGCCATTAGCCATTTAAGTGTTTGGAGATGAGTATTTCTTTTTTAACTGTGTGGAGCTTGTCCTGAGGTTTTTTGTAGGCAGTGAAGAAAGACTTGGCACTTCCAGCAGAATGTGTATCCAATTTATTTTCTGATTAAATGAATCACTCTTGGGAACAGGCCTGCATTCCTCTTCCTAAATTACAGAAGGATCATTAGTGTCAACCATAAGCCTACATTTTAGATTATGAAAGTGAGATGAGAGGAATCTCACACACAGGGTCGATGCATTTCTGACAGTGATCAGTAGGCATTTCTGACTAGATCTTGTTTACCTTAGGGTTATCACTACTTCAAGACTGTAATTTTAAACAAGAGTTTTGGATTGCCTAAAAGAAAAGTCAATGCAGTAAAAATTGTTAAGGTATAACCAGCCCTCAGCAGGGAAATGTATGGAAATCACAGATAACATAAACTAATGGAGATCCTAGCATTTTATCTCAAAATCTAACTTGGACATCTTGCATTTATGCCCTGTGTAGCACCATCCTTTTGGAAAATGACTTTCTATTATGTACAAGTACCTCTTTTGACAGTGGTGATAGAGAGCGACCACCAACTTAAATATAGTTATTCTGTCTATATTATTTTATGTTTCATGTTGCTACAGGTGGTATTTAAGAATGTTACAGAGAAGTGGTGACAGAGGGTTTCTTCCCCATTTTCTTACACCCCCTCCTTTTGTTTTGTTCTTAAGTCCATTGCCTGTACTGTACCTGTTATCACAATCAGTTATATCTTAAATCTCTGCTAACTCCCTGTGATCCTAGGGGTTTCTCTGTGTAAAGGTCTCTTTGCAGGATAGGAAATCTAGGGCTCAGACTGCTGGGTTTTGTTTGATTTAGAAGGTGATACCTAAACCTACTATTATTAAATGTGATAGGTCCTGACAGAGTCTTAATCAGTTTCCCCTCTTGTCTTTTTCCATAGTGATCAGTGAAAAAGAAAAAAATTTAATTGAAAACTGTGGTCATAAAAGTAATGGAAAGTGGCAAGATGAAATATAGCATTAAATTTGTTTTAATTCCTGCTTTTATGAGTAGAAATGGTCAAGCTTTTGGTCAACAATCGTCCTTTAGTATTATTTCCATTGCATGAGTGAAAAATAATACCCAAGTGCTGGCCTTTCAATGTTCTGTGTTATGAAATATAGACCTTTTGACATAATGATAGTTCAATAAGTCATATACCCACATAAAAATGTCATGCTTTGTAATTCAGCTCTTCATCTGTCCGTATGAAACAAAGTGTTTGAATTTGGTAATAAATATTTTCTATAGGGGAAGTTGCCAATATCTTCCAGCCTGACTACACTGATTAGGTGCGAGTGAGAATTATGACTGGCAGGTAGGATTATATTTAATATAATACGTGAGGGACATAGGCTGTGTATTTTCAAAGCGTGCAGTAAGGAGGCCAACTCTTGAAACATCATCCCATGTAAAGTTTGTGTGAGAGTCAGTAGAGGCTGATTTTCCCCATTTGGCCACCATGCAGGTCAGAGTTGCTGTCTGAGAGACTGACCCAAGAACACGTATGCTTTCCTGCTAGGGCAGCACTTGGTAATCCCTAGCTGTCAGTCTGTTGGAGGAAACTTGCAGCTCTTGGAGAAGGTTTCTGGCTTTCTCTGGTTGTCTTTTCTGCACAAATCTCTTCCAGACACAGGCACAGGTTGTCCAGACATAGGCACAGGTTGTTCTTTTTCTGTATGGAGTATCCTAATTTATGTTCTCCCATTCAATGGTGATTGCAGTTCCTTCTTGTAGTATCCGAGTTGTTAACTGTGAATGGTCTGAGTTGCTGCTCTTGCTGTCTCAACAGCACTTCATTGCATGTACAGTGTATGAATGGGATGTAATATTTATGTGCTTAATCTTAATTGACATTCTACATTTGGCTTGTGGCTCTCTGCCCACAAATACTTCCCTGCTGGATTTATTGGCACACCCCCAAGAGCAGCTTCCAGAACGTTTGGTCAGAGAAGACCATTAACAATGCTGTGGATGGCCTGTTTGATGCAATCCTGACTTTCAATAATGACCTGACCTGCACGAAATCTGCTGAAAATTAACAGTAGCATTTGTCACAGGGAGCGACTATTTTAATAGTGGTATAAATCCCACTTTTGCCTAGTGCTCCAAATTCTCATGGGCCAGAAAATTATTAGGTAGGTGAGATTCCCAGCAGGACTTAACTTCCAGAATGGAATGGTGCTTGGCTTGAACTAGGTTGTATTTTAGGAGTTACAATTTAATTTTCTTCTGAGCCTCTGTTAGACCTGTGTCACTAAGGAAATGCAGCGGTACAGGTGGAAAGATGCAAAAGTTATTGGTGTCTTGGGGCATGGCAGAAAAAAATACACCTAGAGTGACGTGTAAAGGCTTGTGAAGTGACCTGTAGGCTTTGTGACTCATGAGTAATGTAAGCCATTTTGAAACTAAATCTCCCAATTCTTTTATATGCATCATGGATCTTTACTTTTTATGCTTACCTTCTGTCATTTCACCGAACAATTAATCTCTTCTTCACCTGGAAAGGTTTCAGTGATGCTTATTGAACAATTATGTGTAAGAGAACTGAAAAGATGGATTTATAAGACAAACATTTAAAGATCTTGGTCTTCATTGTCTTTGCTGATTCAAAACTAACAAGTTTTTATAATAAAAAAAAAGAATTTTTTTTTCCTGAAGTGCAGTGTGTCAGTGAGTATAGTCAATTTTTGTATTTGCTGTATTCTAATACCTCCCCCAGGTGTAAGTCAGATATTTAGTACACTATGAATGTTTCTGTCTTAGCAGCAGTGTCTCATCTGACCTCAAATTGGAAAGGCTCCTCCATGGAAATGTGAAAAATCTGGAAGGCTGATGCTTAAAATAAAGAAGATAGAACAATCTTTCTGTAATGATTGCGGTGCCATCATTGCTGAGTGAATGAGAGTGGCATTACTAACAGCAGCACTGAACATTTGCTCTAAGGACGCAGTTCAGAGCAGACAGCTGAGTGACTCTGCAGATGGGTAATGCAAGGTTAGGCTGCTTGTTGGCTGCTTCTCCCGCCACCCCCCCTTTTATTTTTTTCATCATAGGGATAATCTCTTCCATAGCTCTCCTGAGAATAATTCAGCTAAGCTTGTGTCATGCCTGAGGCAGAAAGGAGCTGCAGTAAAGCATGTGTATTGCATTGGTGGAATCAAGTAATTTCTCTTTTATGCCATAATAAAAGTTAGGCAACTGGGCTGGAAACATGCAAAGAAACTTTACTGTCAATTATGGCCATTTTTCCCAGCTTTAATTTTGGATAGGGGATTGGCTGATGTGTAAAACTCAGCAGTTAAAACATTCCTATCTGTACTGACAAGAGCTGCTGACTGTTGCAGATGCAGTAGGAAGGTGCCCCTCTTCAGCTGCAATGCCTCAGCAAACTCACTTATCTGTAGCTGGGCTATATTATAAAGCATCAGTGTCAGTTTTCAAAAAGGGAATGTCTCTAATCTTTGAAAAGTTTTTGGTTTCATTGTTATAGAAAGATGATCACGGAGTTGTGTGTCTGTGGTTAGGCTTTTGTTCTAAGCCCAGCTGTGCAGAGCAAAGCTAAAGTCACGTAGAGCCTCAGTGACAGACGATGATGTCTGATTTTGTCCTTTTATAAATATTAGCTTTAAAAGACCTACTAATAATGTCCCTAGCTGAATTTGAAGACAAACCCCATCTCTGTGCACTTTTAAATGAAATAAAGCAACAAAGCTACTTCAGCAGTTACTTAGAGGAAAAAGAAAATGTGAAATATTCAATTAGTTTTTAGGTAACAACTCAAACTTTCTCATGGTTTTGTTTTGCATTATCTATCCACAATCCACATGCATTAATCAGTGGTAGAAGGAGTCGCCTGAGAATTGGAGAGGGCTAAAAGACATGCACATGATTGAAACTACCTCTGCTGTGACAATCTCATGTGTAAGCATTTCAGTATTCATGAACATAGTGAATGTGTGGTCTGTGCTGTTCAGATGGCCTTGGCAGGGTTGCTAATTGTTCCTAGCTCGTCTAGGTCCCCAGAGACTAGTCAGTGATGAGAGCAAATGCAGGAGGAAGTGCAGGAGGTGTGGATATTTTGTTTAAAAAGGTAGCAGCTAAGAAGAAAGAGTGATTTCCACATAAAATTTTCTGTCCCTGGAAGAGGAAGATGCAGGTCAATTCCTTCCTCAGCCTGGCAGTGTTCAAAGACATCTCTCAGGAGTATGCCATGAGCAGTGGGTGTGGAATGGTCATGAGAGAGTTCCCCAAGAGTTGAGCTGCTCTTAGTTTTTCCTGTCTTTTCTATCTGAGTGGAAAATGAAGACCGACAAGTGTCTGGATCTTTGTAGCCGTTTGTTTGCAAGGTCCATGATGCAAGAGAGAGAACAAGCATGGGGAGCATGGCTCATCTCAGTGCCAAGGTTTCTGAGAGGGATGAGAGAAGTAAGTGCAGATCCTGCTCTCTCTGTTGCTTCACACTTTACCAGTGATAGTGCATAGACCAGTCTTGGATGTGACAGACACGTGCACAGCTGTGCCCTAAGGAGTGAGGCAGTGGTTATGTGTGACAGGAACAGCCAAGGGCAGGAGGCTGGCCCTGGGCAGAGGTGCCCTGTCCCCAGGGAACGTGTCCCTCCAGCACCAGGGCTCAACAGGGATGTGAGCACAGCAAATGGCCATGTGGGGCTAGTGGGGTCCTTGTGGTGAGACTCCTCCTGATTCTCTGTCCTCCAAAGGATTTGTTGTATCACAAGAGCTTTTGAACCTCTTTGTGTCAGCAAATATGTATTAGTAAGGAAACTGTGCCTTGAACCATGTGTCCTTCTCTTCCCAGTCACGTAGTTGATTACTCTTTCTTTGGACTTACGTGGCTTTCTTTGATAGTTATAAGGATTGCTTACAAGGAAAACAAATGTTAGGAAGACAAGAATAATAACATGTGTGATCTATGCTCACATATTTGTATGCCTACAGATATGGTCCAATATTTAGGAGTTTAGTATTTAATTTAATGAACATAATTTTTAAGAACACAGTTAATACTACATTGTGTACAAACAATGAGACCACAGTTTTAGCTGATCATATTTGTCATGTTATGCAATGAAATTTCCTCTTCTAAAGACATTATTATTTGCATCAGCATAAAGCATGTTTAACATTTTTGCATAATGTTTGTAATGTTTGTTTCCCAGGGGCCCCAGCCAAGATTGGGACACCCCACTGTGCTAAGTGCTGTATAAACACGCACAATTTAAGGAAAGATGTGACCTGAAAAGAGAGACAAAGGAGAAAATAAAATAAATCTGTTTTGAGATGAGACACATTTACAATGTTTAACTGTTTTTATAAGTTCATGGATGGCCTATTTGTGCCTCCAGTTGTCATTAACTATATGACTTCTTTTTCTAGGTTAAACAGTAAAGATGGATTTCAAGCAACGATTTAGATTAAAAAAGGATGTATATGTATATATTGATTAGGGAACTCAGTGTCGAAGTTGTTTCTGGGCAGGATGCTCAGAGTCTTCTAGAGCATCTGGGAGAATGATCTGCTGGCAGAACAGGAAAGCAAGGGAGAAGCATGACAAAATTTAAGAGTCAGGCATCTAGTGGAAATATCAGTTTGATTTACCGAAACACTGGGACTCAGTGGAGGATTTGAGATATAAATTCCAGTGTGCTGTAACTAGAATCACAGAATAGTTTCATTTGGGAAGGACCCTTAAAGGTTGTCTAGTCCAAGCTCACTGCAATGAGGAAGGACATCTTCAACTAGATCAGGTTGTTCAGAGCCTACTTCGAGCTGACCTTGAATGTTTCTGGGGATGAAGCCTCTACCACCCAACTGGGAAGATGGGTTAGAAAAATTACTTTGAAATATGATATTTTCACTTGGGTGGACAGATATTGCACAACACATACAGATCTCTCCCAACAGAGTGGATGAGAAAGAAAGGCTCACTAGTCTGCTGTCACTGTGTTACTCAGTGCATGTCTGGTAGACGTGAAGACCCAGTGCTGCAGCCTGCAGCAGCATCAGCAGGAGTGACAGGGAGTGTTGTGTTGAAATTTTAATAGGGTCAGATAATATGGAGAGCACTGAGTTTTCTGTTTAGTCTGATTATAGAGGATGATGAGACATCGAAGGGAAAGTGCACAGCAGGTAGAGAGATAAAAAATGGTTGTTTTTCTATCAGTAATGCTAAGAAACAAAACCATTGCAATGCTTGAGAGGTGCAATGCTTGTATTGAAAGGGAAAGTTAAAACCACTGGCAGCTCAACTGCTGATAAACCCATCAGGTTATTGATACCATTTGACATTAATTTTGGATTTCCTTCTAATAGTCCTAGTACAAGCTAATTAAGTCTGAGAGGTTATTTTGTTACTTGATTTCAAATTTTTTAGGTGTTTTACTTAGATTTGGATATGAAAGTACACACAAACGCATATCTGCTGAAAGCAGGGACTAAAACTTGAGTGTAGAATTTGGAAAGTTTTTGCAAAAGTGCTTGCCACTATGATAACTGTACTAATCACAAAAAGACAGGGATAGTTTTGTCAGGGTGACTTGATTTTCAGTGCTAACACACCCCACAATTTAATTTCACTGTTTTCTGTCAGCAACAGAGACTAGTTAATTTTTTATTTTGTTCCATTTTTCCTTCTGGTTACAAATACATCTCAGAGAGTCTGCCAAAGTTTAAACGATCATGTTGTTGGTAAGTGATTTCTTATTAATAGATTCTTTTTCTTTTCCATTTGTCTATTCATTTCATTTAATGAATTTGTTTTCATGACTCGTTTGTTCGTTTGTCAGAGCGACAGGAGAATAAATAAGAGGACAACCCGAAACTCAGCTCTTAGAAATCTATGGAGTGTCTTTCTGGAAATGTTTGAGAGGCCAAGATACAAGCACACCAAATCTCATCAGTCTCTGTTGTTTCATCTGGAGAAATAAGGCTGAAATACAGAGCTTTTAACAGAAGACACTCTTCTGTTCATTTTAACATTTAATAAGGGACTATGAGTTCTTCCAAAGAAGAACTTTGCTGTAAAATTGACAATATTGCTGAAAGCTGAGACCAAAAGCAGTAATGAAGAGAGCCACTGGTGATACAAGAGCTCTACTATGCCTAAACTACTAATTCTTCCTTTTTCTGATCTGTGTCACCTGGCAGAACTGATAATTGATGTTCTGTACAGAAAACAACTTTTTCTGGAGAAAGTGAGGAATGCTGTCTTCTGTTATTTTAGATGAAGACACAACAAACATTTCCCCAACAGTGATGGTGTGAGAAGAATCAACTCTATGTTAGAAATATTAACAATGAAAAATGTACAAGTGTAGTACTCTACTGGTATAAGTTCGTACTGATATCACTCCACTTATTCTTAGGAATTTCATGTATGGGAATGGACTTGAAAACACAACTCTTCTTCATATTTTTAAAAAATTTGTTTGAAGCATTATCAGAAATTTTCTAATGAAAATTAGATTCATAAAGAAGCGGCCTCATTTTTAAAATGTCTGTGAGATTTAACTCCTCTTCAACCTTGGAGGTTAGTATGAAGGATTTATTTGGACTTTCAAAGGTCATAGTGTCTCATAAAATCGTTAAAAAGCTACTCACCTGAAGTACCATAATGGATCACAAATGGAAGAAGAGAGATGAAAATGAAAATACTAATTTTCAACATGACAAAATGCAATCAATTGTTTGTCCTGGGTGCTTCTAAGGACAAATCAGAAGTGGGCAAAAATAAGATATAAATCATGGCTTTGTGAAAAGAAGAGTACAGAGGATGCAAGCGATAGCAATTCATTGGTTGGTCATACTGTGTTTGTCTCCCTTTTATAAATAGGAACTTTAGAAGGTAAGGGGATGATAAGCAGGAAATAAGCCTCATGAGAGAAGACTACTTTTTCTTCTCATAGCTTAGACCTCTAAAACAAGCAAGAGATATTCTTCTCTTCTTGTAGTTTAGAAAGGAAACAAACCATGTTGTTGAAAAGCATGGTAAAAGCATACCCAGTAATTGATTCTACAGGGAAGATAAATTTGTAGCTCAAATGAAAATCCAGGTGGGATTCACTGCTGTAAATCACCACTCAATGAAATGAACAAAATCCTCGTCTTCACAAATATATCTACAAATAACACTGTTGCAAAGATTTTCTCTTGTATTTCCTCCACAAGGAAGGAGCTCTTTCCAAACCTGATATTGCTGAAGTATATTACAAAGCAGTGTGAATTTTTAGACCCTTTTTTTTTAGAAGAGTCACATAACCTGCTTTTAGCTGTAGTTTTTGCCCATTTGATCACAGCAAATTCTGGTGTATTTACCTATAAAGGGTGTTTCGTTTCTCTGAAGCATTTGGTATTGGCCACAGCTGGAGGTGAGATCAATGTTTCTCAGACTCAGCTGTGCTGCTTTTGAGCTCAGTGGAGTTGTGGATCAGGGAGCTTGCGGCACCTTACAGGTCAATAGTCAGCAAGGAGTCAATTGTCTCTGGCTTGGCATCATCTCAGCTTCTCCAGGACACAGGAGTAACTGTGGTTATTGGCTGCACACGTGCTGAGTAGCTAGCAATTGAAAAATTTATGCCAAGCCCTGGTGGACATAGACAGCAGGGCTGACCTGGTTTTACAGGAGGATCAAAATAATGGGAGTTGGGCAGAGAACTGAAGGAAAGGATTCATGGTGAGGAGGAAAGGTCAGAGAAAAAGAGGTGGACAGAGTTAAATCCAGAAGCAAAAGGAGAAAGAGAGCCACAGAATGGAGGGAATTAACAGTCCTAAGGAAAGCAGAATAGGAAGGCACGAGAATAGACAAGCAAAGCATCATGCACTTTGGTGGTAAGAAATTATCTTTCAGTGAATCCATTGTTTCCTTAAACACTCTCCAATATCCTAGGACTTGCTGGATGAGTGCTTTGAACACTTTTGTCTAAGGTGTGGAGCTGAAACATAACCTAAGCTGTTCAGATATACTTTGAAAATGTTTAAAGCACTCAGTCAGTTGGGTCTTAATTGATTCATCAATAGCTTGTGGCTCGTGCTTAGTTCAGTAGCAATTGGTAGTTCAAGGTCTAAATTTAAGACGAATTGTTGGTGAGATTAGCTCATGAACCGTCGTACTTTATTTTTCCTGTTACTCAAGAAGCCCCAAGATCCACCTCTTCTAAAGAGTCCTCAGTGCCGTGAGCCTGTATTTGAAATGACTTAAAAATGTCCTTTCTGCCTGCCTACATGGTGTGGCTTTCACACACTTGTTTATATTGCAGGTGTGAGTGAATCAAGTGAATTGCTGTAGTTGAAAATATATCTCACAAAACCTATGGTACTCAAAATCTGCAGATTGTTGCATTGCACTCACCTTCGCAGTTGGCAAAGAAGAAAACAGCAGCAGTATTTAATATATGTGGAGGTGAAAGAGGAGAAGTAGACTGTAATGCTTGTTCCATTTCTTGTATTGACAACTCAGTCATAAGTTTGAAGGATGGCTTCCTGTTTAACCTTGTGCCTACGAGCACTTAAGGTGTGCTTGTGTATTTTTGATCTTGGTTTTGATATCTGCACAGGAAGATCTGTATTTAAGCAGATGGGAGAGGGACAGACTTCTTGAAGAGCTAATGTGATGATGGTTGAATAGTTCCTCAATGTCTTCTTTCCATTATTCAGCAAGATGCTGAATCTACCTGTAAAAGAGTGTAGACCAAGAACCTTCTAAGCCATTGCTGCCTAATTTCCTGAGCAAGGGTTTTGTCTCTTTGTTTTGACTTCTGTTTTAGTGGAAAAAAAAATTGAGAGAAAGAAATTTTGCTGGTATAAAGCCCACAAAAATGCAGGCAGGTGTATTGACCCCTGCAGTTGGAATGGAGTGATGGAATAAGCTGGTATCCCCAGGTGTGGAGAAACATGGAGGGATATAAACTGGCTGCCTCATTAAGCACAGCAAGTTCCTTGTGGTGCCTACAGCTCATGAGTGGTTAGTTCACTGCCATAGCAGTGCTAGGTCTATTTCACAGCTGGTGTGGATTGTTTGTGTTGTAGTATTGTAGCTGTGATTGTTGGCTAAACCCTTTGGTTTACCAAGATGACTTCTACATCATGCAAATGCTCTTGGGAATTATTCTTTTTGCATTGATGTTGTCCTTTCAAATGGTCCACTACATTTCACATTTCATAGTTTTGGTTTTTGTGGCTTAATGAACTGCATCCACTCAATTCAAATGTTTTCCACATAAACTCTGAGCTGTATTTTGATAGCTATCTTTTGATGCATTAAAATATGTCCTTTTCATTGTTTGCCTCACACTCATTAAAAATAGCTTTGTATTATTTTACATTTTATTAAAGGGTGTGAAAAGTTTAGCGAGCCCTCTGTATTTCCATAGCATTAGTAAAAAGATATTGAGAATATTTCCACTGACAGACTGATAACTACTCACATGCCCATTGCTATTTCTTCCAGAGCATAAATGATATGTAATACATGCCACCTATCACAATTTTAAATGAAAAATAAGTAATTATGAATAGTTTTCTGGCTGACCAGTAGGTTGAAGTCTGTATTTGAATTTGTCAAAAACAAAAAAAAAAAGAAAACGAAACCTGAGCAATAGATCTACAATAATCACAACCAATCGAAAATGGTTTGTGAAAAAAACAGGAACTTCTTCATTGTGTACCATGTTTATGATGAATAAATCAATTGGATCTAGTGTTATGAGGCACCTTATACTGATTTTTATAGAGTATAAGCAATTCTCACTGGTTTGGATTACTTTTTGCTTGCTCAAATCTGTGTGAAAGATTACTGTCTAAGTAGCTGTAGCTATATCAATACTTTACAAGAACAATGTAAAAGAGTAAAAGGGAGAAGCTTAGATAGAAATAATAGGCTAAAACTGAGCAAAAGTAAACCAAGGATAAATATCTGCAGTGTCTAGGCATTTCTTTCTTCTTTAGGTAAGTTAATTAAAATAAAAATTTAGAAATATTATGTAGTACAAGAAGGTAAAAGAAAGCATGTAAATGCTAAATTTGCTCAAAGAAGTTACCTGCTATCATGCTAAAAGATGAGGAACAATTTTTCAGGATTTAATCTGTTAAAAGTAGGTGATAACTTGCACATTGTATCGCTAATTGTTTTGCTGTCATAGCACTTGTGCTGTACTTTGAGCCAATTATTTGAGTGAGCAGAAAAGTGACATAATTTTAGAGTATATTAGATACTGTAATAAGAAAGAACTCTCTGGAATATGCTCATGGGTCACTTCAAAAGTTATCCTTGTAAAAGGCAACGTGACTCCTCTTGAAAAGAAAGTGTTTCTTCAAAGGTTAAAACTGTATTGACAGCTTCTATGCTTCAATAACATTTTTTCAATATAAGGCCTACATAATTTCAGATGTTGCATGATTTCCCCTGGATAAATGAATGTCAGAAAATGGAAAAGGCTCATTTTCTGAGCCTTAGTGGCAATTTTCTTATTATGCTGTCATATGGATTAAGTGCTTGCCATTCTGGGTTGTGCTGGCTCAAAAAAAATTGGGCCAAGATTAATGAAATCAACAAAAATAATGTTTGTTTCCCCAGACATTTTATTGACATTCCTAAATGGCCTGTCAGATCTCTTTCCTGAGATCATTAGCTTTCTGATATGGTTTGATGTCTCATTTGAAGAGCTCTAACTTCAAAGCTGCTCTTCTCCTGGCTGTACCTTGCAGCACCTTCTGAAGGACAAGAGCTGCTCTCTTAGTAGAACTCATTAGAGAGGATAAACAGTCCTGGAGACATTAAAGTATCTTAGAGAAGTCATCAAACTGTATTCATGATTTCAGGAACTGCAGTAGATCTGGGTGATCAGGGTAGGGCTCCAGCCAGGGATAAATTGAAGATGTGTGAGAGGTTAGTCTGTCTTGGCAGCTGGATGCTGAATGCGGGCATGACCTCACTGTGCCCACATACGCAGAAGAATATGCATATGTCTAATTAAAAAGTGAATTGCTCCAAGTTGGCTCTACAGGAACACAGACAGACCAGGGTCTGCCTAGCTTCAGCAATGAGGAGCAGCTGGGATTAAATCAGCCTAAACTGCCTGGATTTCATCATACTTCCTCACTCTGCCACTGCATGGGTGCTGCAAATGTGAACCATGTGCATTTGTATACTCTGAGCCTAGTTTGAAAGTATGGGGCTAAACTGGCAACATGATATCCACCAGAGGTGGAGGGCGGTGACATTGGGACGTTGGGCAAGCATGGGTGCAATGTCAAAGTGACTCTTGCTGTCAAAAATGTTAGGATGCTCATAAGGATAACAATATCAGAGCATCAGCTTGTAAGAGGTAGAAGTGTACTAGAATACTGATGTCAAATAAACTGACACTCAGTTGCATGTGTGCACCTATGTGGCTACACATACATGCACATAATTATATTTTTTCAGGAATATCTGATGTTTTTTGTGCACCTATGAGGCAAAAATATTTGTCTACAGGGGCTTGCATGGTGCATCCAGGGCAAGGCCATGAGGCATATGGACAGAAAAGTGAGTATTGGGTATGGATTCTTGCTCATATTGCCAAGAAAGCCTTTGAGGTCAACATAAAGCTGAGCATAGAATTAAACTGTATACCAAGACCAGACAGCATGTGTAACAGTACAATGTAAAATAAGGGCTCTTAAGATGAAATTTGCCCTTGGCCTTAACACATTTATAGAATATATTTTTAAAGGTATTTCACCCTCATCTTACTGCAGCTCCCCTGTAGAGCATGGCATAATGTGATCTGAACCCCTTGGTGTTCTGTACCAAGGCAGACCACGATGCAGTATAACAGGGAATCTTCAGATGGAAGCAGATGTCCTAGTGGAATGGATGTGCATGATGGAAACGGAGGCATGGGATAAAAAAAGAGAATCCACTCATTTCTAATTTTCTATTAAACCTGAATATAATGCCAAAGCTGTGCTTAGCTGCACAGAAAGAGCTCTAAGTTTTGACAAGGTTTTTTCTCACATTTCTTGTGAGATGTGTGAGATCATGGATCACTTTTGTTTGCACTGGCCCAAGGGCTTCAATCTCAGCCCAATAAAGACAAAAGGTATATTTCTTATTAGAAAATATCTTCCTTTTATTTTACTTTTTCTTTTAAAAGTATATTTTCAAATTTGCTATGAAAGCTTGAAAGCATCTTTTCCATATGCTTTTATTTTTTGCACTTTTTTAGAACTTCTGAACTTTTGAAAACCCACAGCAGATGCGAATTCAGCAGCTTCTGTTATCAAAACTGAAAACGTAATTCTGCAAACGATGTGAGCTGTTTTATGACAAGTAAGTTGGAAGCTCGAGATGGACAGGTTGCATGGCATTTATTTGCAGAAGGCAGCAGAACATAGGGCAAACTGAAGTTTCAGCTTGTTTGTGATAGCAAGGCTCTGTGTACGCAAGGCTCCCTGGTGGAGCGGTGACCCTCTGTGATGTGACGCAGAGCCTGAGTTTAGTAAACAGAGACTTGGAGCCTCCCATACCGTGCCAGGCCCCTCTGTGTGCAGAGGGACTGTGTGACTGGTGTCCCTGCTGCTGTGATTGGCACCCCCTCCCAGTTTATGCTGCTTTTCAAAACATTTTATTGTGCCACTAACCGGAACATATATGGACAAGCTGGCTCTGGTGCAAATAATATAACAATTAAAACCTGGCTTGGCCAGTAACACCCAATGTTTTGTTAATCACTAATTACAGCCCATGTGAGTTTTGGTACTGTCAGACTTTATCAGATGTTTGATATATTTTAGGAAGATAAGAGTGGTTCTGCTGGATCAGAGCAGAGATCCACCCAGCTTGGTATCCTGACTACAAAACTGGCCTGAAGAAGATGTGGGGAAGTTTATTATCCCCAGTTTCTTCTGCTCTGCAGTTTAGGGTTTTCTTGAGGCAGGGATTATATGATTCTGTACACCAGCCTTCATTTCATCTTCAATTATTTTTTCTAATTATTTTCATTATGGTTTATGAATAAAATAGATGTTTATCTGTGATTTCTGAATTTTTGATGCGTGTTCCGTTTCCCTCAAAAAAAACCAAAAAAACCCCAAAAAAAACAAACCAAAAAAGAAAAAAAACCCAAACCATTTAGAACCTCACGATTTTTAAGCTTTGGCTGAAATCTAAGCCTATTAAAGTGAAATAAACTAGAAAAAAATTACATAGAAACTAGGAAAAAATTACCTAGACTGCCCTGGTATTTTTTTTGTTTTGGTGTTTGTTTGTAGTTTTTTTGTTTGTTTGTTTCTTTTAATTGAAATCAAAAATACCTTCTAGAAAGCTGTTTTCTCAGTGCACAAAGGACAAGGAAAAGGAATCTGCCATTTGAAAAAGATGAAAGACAGGAACTAGGTAATGGTCTTATATTTCACTAAGTGCATAGGACTGGTCCTTGTTCTAATCTAAAGTTTCTGAAGAGTAAGAGTTTTCCAATGTACTCCAAAATGAGCAAAGTGGAACAAATGCATATAAAATCAACCTATTGGCCAAGAAAATACAATGAGAAAAAATAAAAATAATGGAAACTCTGAAGAGTAGTTTTTTTCTTCTTTGTCACATGATATTTTCCTTGAAAGAAATGTATACCTTCTTCTTTCCTCATTCTTAGTGGGAGAAGCAGGGAAGGATGAGAGCAGACCCAAGCACAGCTGCTGCTTTTCCTGCAGGCAGCCTGATGCTGCTTCTGGTGATAGCAACTTGTAGTGTAATCTTCATGAACTTCACTCTTTCTCCTTGCTTTGCCTTTCCCCTTCAGGCAGTAATTCCCCGCCTCCTTCACAAGCCTGGGCATCTCACCTGAATTTGTAACCCATTCCTGAGCCAAGACTGCAAAGATGGCTTGGAGGGGGTAGCAAGAGGTGCTGTTTTCCAAAGCACTGGGAAAAGCTGTCTGGAGGGGATTTTCTGGCTCAGCCCTAATATCTTTGAGGTGCCATGCTCTTCTTCCTGCCCCATTCACAGAATACACAGAATGATTAGGTTGGAAGAGACCTTAAAGATCATCCAGTCCAACCCACGCTCTAACACCTCAACTAAACCATGGCATCAAGTGCCATATCCAGTTTTTGNCACTCAGGGTGTGGCCTCACCAGTGCCGAGCACAGGGGAAGAATGACATCCCTGCTCCTGCTGGCCACACTGCTCCTGATTCCTCCCTAGGCATCGCTTTCCTTGCTGTGTACTGTCATCAGTACTTGAAATTGTTTGATTCGATGCATTAGTCCTTGACTAATGGAGAATTAAGGAAGAAAATTCAAATGCATAAGAATTTTTTTAAGTGTTGAGATGTTAATATGGTGGATGTTACTGAAGAGCCTTGGACAAATAAAAAAAACCAAAACAGCAGTGTTTATTACTCAACACTTGAGAATTTCCCAGGCACTTTGTCTGGCTGTCAGGCACGTCTTAACTTCATATTAAGATGAGGTGTTTGTCTAGTTTCCTCTATGTTGTCAATTTTCCTCTGTCCTTCTCTTTCCTTATCTTCTTTTCTTTCATGTCTCCTCTCACTTGTTTTTTTTCCAGACACAAAATTCAGAGCATGCCCTGGATGGGAGATCTTGCTCTCTCCTGGTAGCAGTCAGTTGTAGTGACCAGGGAAACAGAGATTCTGGATACACTGGACATCAAAAGAAGTGTCTGGATGCATTAAAAAACAACTTCCTAACAAGCTCACCAAGGTTAATGAGTTTTTCTTTGGCAATTGCAAATTCATTCTGCTCTCATCTTCCCCCTCCTCCCAACTTCTGTAATTTTAATCAAGTTTCTGTAAAATACTGTTCTAAATTGTTATATGCTGTGAGAGTGATTATTGCTTACATGTAGAACGTGAGAAAGGAGAAGGGAAGCTGATTTTTTCAATTTCCACAGGAGGTTGTATCCACTTTTTCTTAATCCTTAACAGATAAGGTCACCAAGCAGAGAGCTATCATTTGAAAAGCAAAGTAGGTACAATTTGAAATGGCTAAGTGATTGGGAGCTAAACCATGGCCATGTCCTAACCAGACTAGGCTCAAAGATGAAGGAAGGCAAGCCCTGTTTTGTACTGGTCTGGGCATAAATTTTGTTGTTACTTACAATTTTGAATACCAGAATGTCTTGCTGAGTATATTCATTAAAGCTGTGTTGCAACTTCAGTCAGCCTCTCTATATCCTCAAACATCCCAGCATCATATTTACACAGTGCCTCTGCTAGCTGATGTGCTAATATAAGACTTTAGATGTCATTTTGGTATTTTAATATTAGTCACTACACAGCTTACAAATATTTAGAGAAAATCCTTAATGGCAAATCTTCCTCCCACATAAAAAAGACAATTTGATATTTCTCATTATATATTTGAGATATACACAGATCCTTATCCTGGTTTTAAAATCACCTGTCAAGCATTTATAACAAATTTCTATTGATCTCTCTTTCGAGTAATTTCTTTCACAATGTTAAAGGTAATAATCATATTTATTTTGGCATATACGCCCTCCCTGCTGTGTAAACACACGGAGAGCCGGTTTTAGGAAGATCCTGTTTTTCCTGTGCATGTGGGTGGACAGTGTCAGGTCCCAGCCAGCTGAAACACCATTCAGAGAGCAGCGATTGCCGGGGCATCGCTGCGGGCACGCAGGTCCGGCACAGAGCGCACACGCGGTGCCCCTCCTGCGGCAGAACCCACCGGCGCTTTGCCTCCCGGCTTTTCCTGCCGCGGCTGGGACGGAGACGGTGGAGAGCCGTGTCCCGCGGTGTGGCAGAGCACACAGAGCCTCCCGGCTGGCCAGCGAGCGGGCACGGCGCCGAAGGTCCCGCTCGGAGCGCCCGGGGCTGGAGCGCGGCTGCCCCGGGACCCCGCTCCGCTCCCCTCCAGTCTTAAGTAAGAGGGTTCAGCCCACAGGCGAGAGGCTGAGGAGATTAAGCTGCTAATGCAGCCAAACCCCCGAGCGTTCAGTTTGTGCAGTTTTGCAGGGAAATGCACGTGTTGATGGCAAGACAGTGCAGGTTTTGAAAAACTCGGCAAGGAGCCCACAGAGTCCTGCCTTTCCCTTCAGTGTCCGGCGATTTCTCTGCAGATACAGGCAGCCCGTTTAGCCTTGGTCTATGTTGCTCACCCTACATGGAGTAAGTGGTTGTTACCGTGGGGATGAGAATAGTCAAATAACAGCAGCTTAATTTTATTGAGCTGTCCTGCTTCTTCGTCTATCCACCTGAGATTTATTTATTATGCCCCTGCCTATGTTGTTTATTATGTCCCTGCCCCTGTATGTTTTTACGCATACAAACAATCTATGCAACAGAAATCCACAGTCTATTAAAGAAAAATTACAGTCTACTAAAAAACAAAGAGAAACACCTTGGTGTAAATTTTCCATGCTGTTGTAACAGCATGTTTGTGTGAGCAGGTATATATCAGGAAAAAAAACTGTGTTTTTTTATATAGTGTTTTATAATGTTATAAGAAACAATTGGAATCAAACAGCCATAATTTAATTAAAATCTCATGTTGCTAATTCATAATATCATACATAATTTTCTCAGAGTGGAATAACTAATTCATAGATTTTCCTCATGATGTGTCAATTTTTATCCATTCTTATCATCATTGTTATTATTTAACAGCATGTGTGTCTGATTTTCACTTTCATGCCTAGTCATTACTGTCTGACATCTCTGTTGCACAGCTGCAGCCCTTGTGAATGGCACACTGACACTTTTTATTTGCTGGCCTCAGTGTTGCCACCTCCACTGTGAGTTTTAATAAACAGCTTTCCCTGCTAGGCCTTCTATCACCCTAAGCAACTTTTGCTTTGCTGGTTTTGTTTCTACCACACATCTAGTTCCGAAGAACTTTATTTCCTCCTCTAATGTGACCAAGTCAAATCTTGCTGAAACTTCCAGTGCAGCAGTAAGAATGGAGATGCTCATTATAAGCACTAGGGCAAAAAAGTTTCTTTAAAATTTTAGATATTATTGAATTTCAAGCCTCTGTGGAATGGTAGCTTGACTAAAATATTTTTATAAGATTTTAATTTACTTTGATTACCTCTTTCTAAAAATTTGAGCCATAGTTCATTTGAATAAATCCTTTCTTTCACTACAGCATACTTTGGAAACTGGCCCTGAGTGAGGTGCAGAGTTTGATTTAGCTAGGGAAAGTGGTGTTGTTTTGTGAGCTTTAGTGGAAAGAGAGGAAACTCCATAGTGGAATTTCCTATATAGTGTTAGCAATAGGTGGGTAAAGAAAAGCATTTTCAAATTTTCTGTGCATTGATTCTTCCTCTTGTGAGGCTAACAGACAGTAAAATTTCAGTTTTACTGAGTAGTTGTGAATTATTGACAAGGGGTTTCAAAGCAGAAACTGGAAACCTGTGGTCCCCACAACCTTGGTCAGAGAGTGAGAAAACCAAGTTTCTCAGAATCGGCTTGTGAAACTCTGAATGTCGTAGTCCAAACAATGATAACTTCTAGTCTAAACAACCTGCAGGTGCTGTTCTGTCTTACTTTCTATCTTCTTGTGCTAAGACGTTGAGCTGGCTGGCCAACCAAGTAGAATGTATTGATTAATTGACCAATCCGAACCATCTGGATCGGAACTGTGTATAAAAGAAGAAGAAACTTGTAGTAAAGTAGATATTCTGCAAACCCAGCCTTTGAGTCAGTGTCTTTTGTTATTATAATGGTAACAGAAACCCAAATATTTTGGTACCTGGTACTTTCTGAAAAAATAATTATTTTTGTGCTTCCATGATTCCACAACTCTGTGACCTTCTTGCATGTGATTTCTTGACTTTCAATGACTATTTTCTATGCAGATGGGCATGTTATTAGTTGTAAATTCTTTGAAGCTATTTTAAATCTATTTTTGTTTGTATTCATCTTAGATGAGTTTCACTATATGTTTTCTTACTTGCATATTTTAGATTGCAAATTATAGGTAAAAGATGACATATATTATTGGCAAGTATTTCTATCCCAGCCAGAAATTATCTTCAAATGCCCACAGTAATTGGAAGAATTTACCTTATAAGAAAAGTTGGATATAGGTGAATGACTGAGGACAGAGAAAAGCATACCAATTTTTTTTTAATATAAGATGATCTGAGTGAGACATTACGTTGGGCACAAATCATTCTCAAAAATACTGTTTGGAGTTGTTTATCATTTAGTAATAACACAATATGCAGAGGTGCTATTGCTGTGATAAAAAGGTGAAAGAACAAATTCTGCGAGCCTGTCAGATGAAAAAGGACCAACATATGTCATTTTAGAGTGTCATCCCCCAGCCAGAAAGGGGAAAAATTTATAATTTGGGCCTTTGATTGAAAGTGAAGATAAAATGAACCAAAATATTTAGGAGTGAGGGATAAACATAAAGGACAAAATCTGAGTACATAGATTTGAAAGACCAGACTGCAAGAAAAACATCACTCTTCTTAGGATTTGTGTCTTGGATGAAGCTAGAAAAGCCACTGTTTTCTGATAAAACAAAAGGTGCAAAAGGATAAAATTCCAGTGTAAGATCTGCATATGCATCAACTTCTCAACTGAATTTTTACAGGGTTTTCTTGTAAGCAGAGTTGAGATTCTAGAAAGACATTAAGAATAACAAATTTGATTATACTAGGAGCATTCTCCAATGTGTTTAATTGTCTGTTTTGGAGGCGTTTTGCTTGCATTTATCACACTCAGCAGACTTAGGGAACTGCTGTTTCATAAGCCCCTCTCAGCCTCCTCTTTAACTCATCAGTTTCAGCACTTCTGAGATAGACCAGTCCATCTGCAAGACAGGCACTGAAAAAGTGCCCACTGGAAAAGCACAAAGGAAATCAGAGCAGTCCTAATCACACTGATAGTGATGAAGTTGTGAAACCATAGTTTAATTTTGACTGCTGCTATTTCAGATTGTTCTTCCAGGTGAAATTGGGACAGTTGTCCTTCAGAGTAGACATCAGCTATCTTTAAGTTAGCACTAACAGAATCATTATGGCAGTATAAAACTTAGTGTGGGCTGTTAAACCTGTATGTTAAGCTTCTTAGATGGGTTTTATAACCTGCACTGAGAAACACAGAGCTGCTGGCAGTTATGTGAGAACGGGAGGTAGGATATTCTGGTTATACTGGGTGGTAACTGCACCACAGACATATCCTCAGGTTCCATAGGAAAGTGAGGTCTCCTACCATAGATTCCTGGCTAGGGAACTACCCCTCTTTTCTCTAAATGTTCTGGATAGGAATCTTTGTTTGAAAATATCCAGTAAATTTCTCTGTTCCTCTAGGGAGGAGCAACTGCAGAAGAACCGGGTTTAATCTCTGTTCAATTCACTGCTGCTGGTGCCTTGGAGGTGATGATGCCTCAGTTCTGATCCAGCACATTGAGCTACCCAGGCAGGCACAGTATCTGCCAGCTTGCTTGGGCTTGTCAGTGCTGTTCTATAGTTTCTGTTACCTTTGATGCAAGCTCTGATTAGTGTTTTAAGAAAGATTTAGGTTGTCCTCAAGGAACTTCTCTGTAGTTGATGTCATCACTGCTGATCACATTAGCACAGAGAGCTGCAGACTGCAGCATGCTCTGGGATCCCACCTCTCAGGCACAGTGATTTGTAATTAGCTTCTGAGCAGGCCAGGTGAGGTGTCTGGCCCTCGAGGGCTGTTTCTCCTCGACAGCAAAAAGTTATTTAGCAAATTAGTGCAATACATTGAAGTTTTTTTTTTTCCCACTGAGGTGTTAGGCACAAAATTAATGTCTTTCATTTCACCTATGTAGGATGGTCATTACGGCTCTAGATAAAAACAATATTAATAAAAAGAGACAGTTATTGCCAGCTGAACTGCCAAAAGGGAAAAGGGGTCAATATGGTCCTTTTCACATCACCATAGGCTATTTTCTCAAGGCTATCTGTACAAAGAAAAACATAAAGTTTCACATTATTTTTCTATTTCTTATTCTATATGATGTCGTGCGTTATCAATGAAGGGCTACTGCATATCTGACAACATCTAACTGTACAGTCTCTTTAACATGATTCTCCATTGTCTCCCATACTGTGTATCTAAAATATTACTGTGTGCTACTTTTCTCTCTTGTTTATCTTGGTTTATCTTGTACCAGCTGTGAGTAAGATATATGTTTTTCCTCTTGTACTTATACTGTTAAGGATGATAAGAACCACTGTGTGGGGATTCTCATAGTAGCATGAGGAGTTGGATAAACAGGTGTTCAAGGTCAGGTTGAGAGAGGCTTTAAGTAACTTGGTTTTGGGGGGAGGTGTCCCTGCCCATGGCACAGGGTTTGGAACTAGATGATCTTTAAAGTCTCTCCCAACCCAAACCATTCTATGATTCTGATTTTATGTATCAATGTGATCTGAAGGCAAAGGTAATTTCATTATAATTGTCACTGTCCTCTTTCAAAGAACCAATAAAAGTGAAGTGCACTGAGGTGGTCGCTCCTCGTGTAAAAAACCATGAGGAGCACCCTTACACCACACGACAATGGTGGCTTTTTCTCTTTTTATCCAGCTTTTCCAGTTTTGCCAGGCATTCAGTATTTTAGCAATTCTGTTAGAGGAACAGATGTGCTAGAAAGTAATAAAAAGCAGAGGGTTTCACTTTAGGTTACTGAACTGCGTATGTGTCATCTGGACAGTCACGATAGGTTATCATCTGATAAGTATTTGTCTGCCTCTTTGAAAACAGATGGGAGATATAGCACTGTTCCTTGGAGGAAAAAGTGTTCCCACTTCAGAAACTTCATTTGGCACTTTGTATGGAAATAAAGCAGTCACTCTAGATGATATCAGAAAAATATGCTGCAGCACTGGCCTGGTGAAGCTGGAGGGCCTGAGTCAGTGGAAAATTAGGAGAAAACCCTTGCAGAATAAAAGTCCGAGAGATTTACTTATTTATTATATTTGTTAGCATTAGTCAAAAGCTTTGCCCAATGTGTCATGCTTGCAAGATGAGTGAAAATATCTCCAGGTGTCAGCACTTCATCCTATCCACCCCTCACTAGGATTCTGTTTTTATGAGAAAATTTGCCTTGGATCTGTGTTCACAGCTGCAGTGTACATTTTCATATGTATTGCCCTTTGTCAATAGGACAGCTGAGACCTTTGGGTGTTTCACCAGTAAAAGCTAAAGTTTTCACAGTAAACTTCCAACTCAAATTTTCCTATAGTTCTTATTTTGCTGTATATCTCCTAGGATCCCTGAGCAGAGTAGAGACTTTTACACGATACTTGAGAGTCCTTGCTCTAGCAAAAAGCCCTATCATGACAGAGCTCAAGCCACTTACCATACTATCAATGTCTTGCTTCTAAATGCTTTTATTCAATAGCACTTGACTACTTTGATTTCCTTTCCTTCAGGATTATTCCTCTACTAAGAGTGGCTGTGCTCAGTCCAACACAGCAAATGATTTTGCCTTTAGTTGTGCACACAGAGATCTAGTTACAAGATGCATATGCAGTGCTTGATGAGTTTTCCTTCCACAGATTCTGAAATTATTATGGTAAATGGCGACTCTCATAAAGGTCTTAGAAAGAATGACGTGTTATGCACAATCAAGTTGCAAAATCCACATGAAAGCTGCTAGGCTTTCCTCTCTCTTCCTATGGGAAAACCATTCTTTAACTTCAGCTCTTTAATGAATGAGAAACTTTCATTTGGATTCCAGTCTAAAGCAATTTCTAGCTAACTGATATTTTCTTCTTAGCAGCTGAACTTCATCTTATGTGGTTTTTTTGCACTTAGTCCTTACGATAGCACTGAGATTTTTGTAGAAGACAGAAATGGTCTGTTGTACTCAGAAGTTAGGATAGACATGAACAGAGTTTTTCAGTGACTGAATCAAAACCACGGAAAGCATTTCTGGTAACGTCTGTTTTGACACCCCTCCCTCTCTTAGACATTTAATTTGTCCAAGAATGAAATGGTTTTCTTGCTGTCGTTATTTTAGTAAATCTTTGAAGCTTCTAACACAAAATGTCAATACGAAGTATTCCAACACTCAGGAACAATTAATTTTTTTAAGTGGTATGATAGTCCATTTTAAGTGGAGAGGTTAAGCCTACAATTAGTTGATTTAGCATAGGTTATAAAATGCCCACCTTGTCTAGAAATCTGGCTATCTACAATATGCAGAAGCTCCCTCTTCAGTGTGTGATGCCACTGAGTCTGAAAGTCAACTTACTGGTGTTTCACAAGATATTTGTAGCTAGATACTCCATCATTACATATAAGTGCTATATTAGCATCTGAGAAATTCCATCTGCAGCAGCTAGCTCTTTAGGCTCTTTGAGCTACATTTTAGTGTACTTTACCAAGCAGAAACTAGAGAAAATGGAAAATCTTAAAAACTTGTTTTGAGCAAACAGCTCTTGGTATTTTTCCAGTGTGCATGTGGACTTTCAGGCTGAAGGGATGAAAGGAGGTAAAGAAGCTAAATGTAGTGCAGCCTGCTCCAGGTTCTGAGGCAGAGAAAGAGTATCTTGTGCCGGGGGAGATAGCACTGTGCATACCTCTGTCAAAGTACCGTACACTTCAGGGAATTTTGTAGATGCCTATGAATAAAAGAATGACTTTGGAGCATTGCTTTGGGAAATGGCTTTGTAGTGCTTGCTGATATTTGACAATGTCCCATTTTTTCCTAACATCTGTAGACTCCAATTTATTCTGGCAGAGTCCTAATGTGAAGAGTTACGCATGTTTGTAAGCAGGACATAGAATGTGACGCTGAAATAGTACAAGAATTTCCTTTGTGTAGAAAAGACTTTGGTGATTACAGAGAAATAAAAATAGAAAAAGAAATTCAGTATCTTGAAAACAACACAGATAATGTGGAAAATGAGGACTTTGTGAGCTTCATGTTTTCCTTTGGAAATGCTTGTTACTGCAAAGGCGATGTGCATAGACAATTAACCTTGCTTGGGTCAAGAGCAATCTGCAGGAGAGATGTGATCACTCTTGAGTACTTGATGGTAATTTGTTTCATTGGAATTTGCTGTGCTGTGGGGGCACTGGGGAAACCTCTTTGATTGTAAGACTCTCCAACCTAGGCCAGGCAAGACCTTGGCACTTGGTGCAGTGCCTGGTAACTTTTTTGTACTCCCTGAACTGAAGACAATAGGACTGAGTGCAGTAAACGAATATGCATCTGGCACGTGAGTAGATCCGCTTCCCTGCTGCTAGAAGCCTGATTTTATATTATATAATACTTGTGACAGCAGGATGATCAAACTTACAGAAGAGATATTTGTTAGGACTTGTGAGAAGCAGGCACTTAGTACTGACTGAAAGGCAGTACAGATAAAGATGCTGAATTTGAAACCCTCTGATAAAAACCCCACCGAACAGTAGGAAACATTTAACAATCACTGTGCTTAACTGCCCTATCATCATTTACATAGAGAGCTGTTCAAAAGAGAGGATAGAATTACAATAGGGGAACCTGGCAAAATCCTGAAAGCTGCTTTTCTTTTAGCTCCCAAGCAGAAATGCATCTGGAATATACATTTCCACATTGTTCTTTCTAAGGCTTTGATTTTGAATTCACATATGGTACTTAATTTGCATTTTTCATACAGTCATTAGTGCTTGGTGAACTTGAAAGGTCTAGAAAAGTATTCAAAGGCTTGGATACTTCCCAGAAATGTATTCATGCTGTACTGGCCTGGAAATCTGGCATAAAATCTGCAGCTTGGATGCTGAGCTGGGATTCCAGTTCTTTCTTTTTGAGGTATTTTAATAACAGAAGGCTGCTTCTCAGGCTCGTTGTATGCTTTATGCTACTTCTTATTCCTGTGAATCATTTAGCTGTTGGTATCATTTTGATCATATTTCTAGCAGAGGTCAAATACAAGGGAATGTCAAGAATAGGGAGCTGCAGGAAAAAAACCCAACACCCTGAGATCAATATACCTTGAAGACAAAGCAGTAGATTTAAGACTTGAAATTACCCCAGGAAAAAAAAAAAAAAAGCTGCTTTCTTGATCCTTAATCTAAACCAGAAAGCACAGGTCCTGTCCATGATAAGGTTGACAGCAGGGTCCCATTCACATGCAGGAACTGCTGTGGAGTTCAAAGACTTGCAAGAAAGAAGGAACAAAAGCCAGAGTGTTCAAATGAAAGATGCTGGATTATTTTCAGAGGAATGCACAAGATTAATTGTTTCTCTTAACGTGGGATTTACTCTCAACTGGAAACCTTTCAGTACTGTGCAGAGTCAACAACCTTGACCAGCCGCAGGGAAGCTGCCTTAGCCCGGAGAAGACATTCAGCTGCCAGGAAGATGTGTCTGGCTGAAAGCAAGTCTTAGAGATGTAATCTTAGTTTTAGATACCAAAACAAACCACAAAATATCACGAGGGAACTCTTTCTTTTCTTTTAAAGCAATAAATTATTTCAGATGAGAGGAGCACTGTGATAGCTGACAGGAGATGCAGTAAGGCTTCCTACCCTCCTCCCATCATACCCTCATCCAGGGGCATCGAAGTGCAGAGAGTCTATTGTTCTGCTGCTTCCCTTTTCCTTTTATCTGTGCAGCTGTGTTCTCCATCAGATATCATCCTGCTGCCAGAGCTACTCTTCACAGCGGGGGTAGGTGATTTGTAACTGCTTGTTTTGGAGTAAACTACTTGGTCATGCAAGTTAGTCAGACTGACAACAGAACAAAAGAAAGAAACTAATTGGTAATTATTCCCTGTACACCATCCCTCCTCTCGATTTATAAAAATGGATACTTCTACAGCACCGTTGTGTACCTATTTAATCACTTACACCAGCTGATGAAATAAAAGCTCTTGTCCCTTGGCCCCCTGAAAATTATTCTTGTTAATTATTTTTTAATTATCCTTTCGTTATTGCTCCTGGTGCCACTTTCATACTTTACATCAGTGGGTGCGGACATGACAAATCCGAAAGCTTACCACAGAGAAGTGTTGCTGTGGCTGTGCCTGGCTCCAGAGGAGCAACAAGCAGTGGAGCATGGCTAGGGAGACTCCAGGGAAGCCTTTATCTCCCTGCTTTGCTGTAGGTGAGGATCCCTTGCTGCACACGCGCCTGCAGGCGCGGACCGACTGGTGCGCCGGGACACACCTGCGCACACGCGCTCATTAACTAGCCACACTCTCACATCAGCGAGTTAATAAGCGAGTGTTTTCAGGGTGGCTGACAGCATATTAATCAGAACCACTTTAAACAGATGGGGACGTCGTATTGCTCCCTAATCCAGACCGGGAAGAAAAGGTCCCCACTGTGGTAGAGGAGATCGCAGATTGTGATGCTCCACAGTTGTTTTCTAAGGCATAAAAGGGACGGATTAATCTTTGGTGTTGGACAGGTACGGTGGAGAAGTAAACATTTTGCTATATTGTGCTATATACCTGCAAGCATACAGATCCTGTGGTCACAGAATATGGGTTCTGATGCAATTTCTCTGTCCCCCATAACTACCCACTTAAAAAAAAAATCAATAAAATTTGCTGAAAGATAAAGAGTGAAGCAAGAACTAAAACCCTAAATGTGGATGTACAATTGAGGGAAAGGGAAGGAAATGGAAAATAAGAAGTGTCTTTACCCAGGGGCTGAAGATACTATAATGAGGCACAGTATTTGCATCAGAGTACTTATTTATTCCCTCAACAGCATTTTTTCCCCTGGGCAAATTGTTTACAAACATATATTATATTTCACAGTTGTTCCTCAGTATTAGTCAGCAGGTGGCTTATGCGAGGAAGTTCAGCCTCTGGTCTGCCTTCAGTGACTCACCACACAGTTTACCTGAGGAGTGGACTTGCTATATGTGAGCCAGACTTTGTGCAGAGTTTGATGGTTTTGTTGTTTGATAAGAACTACAACAATTTAGCTCATGGTGACCGTGAGGTGCTCTCTCCCTTCTGTTTGCACGGAGGTTGTTTTAATCGGGAAATTTTACATATTACCCTGTTAGCTTTTAGCAAATAGTTTTGCAAAGGATGGTCTGCCTTTCTTCATTTTCCCAGCTCCAGATTCTAGAGTATATTTTGCAGGACATTTTTCATAACTAAAATAGTAATTTTTCTTGGCATATTAAAATGCAAACTGTCATGAAACAAAATACTCTTAGAGCTGACATTTTTTTGTTGGGTTTTCATGGAGGCCACAGGTTACTTGCAGTGTTGTTATGAGCTGACTCTGGCTGGATGCCAGGTACCCACCACAGCCTCTCTATTACTCCTCTCTGCAACTGGGCGTGGGAGAGAAAGTATAACCAAAGGCTTGAGTTGAGATAAGGACAGAAAGAGATCGGTCGGTGATTATTGTTGTGAGCAAAAAAGATTGGACCTGGGGAAACTAATCTAATTTATTGCCAATCAAAATCAGAGCAGGATAATGAGAAGGAAAACAAATCTTAAAAATACTTTCCCTTCACTGTCCCTTCTTTCCAGGCTCTACCTCTACCCCCAGGGTGCAGGGAGATGGGAATGCGGGTTATGGTCAGTTCACCACATGCTGTTCCTGCTGCTGCTTGGGAAAAGGAGTCCTTCCCCTGCTCCAGTGTGGGATCCTTTCCAAATTGTTTGTGGAGACACTCCTTCACAAACTTCTACAACATGAGTCCTCCTCATGGGCTACAGCTCTTAATGAATCGTGTCAACGTGGATTCCTTTCCATGGGTGCGGTCCTTCAAGAACAGGCTTCTCCATCGTCGCTCCTCCAAAGTGGCACAAGTCTTACCAGGAAACCTGCTCCAATATGAGCTCCTCTCTCTGTGGGTCTGCAGGTCCCCACACGACTCTGCTCCAGCATGAGCCTCCCACAGGTTCACAATCTCCTCTCAGGCATTCACCTGCTTGGCATGTATCTCCTCTGTGAGCTACAGGTGGGTCTCTGCTCTGGAATAGGCCTGCATGGGCTGCAGAGGGAAAGCCTGCTTCAGCATGGTTGGCACCACGAGCTGCAGAGGAATCCCAGCTCCTATGCCTGGAGAACCTCCTCCCCCTCCTTCTGCACTGACATTGGGGCCTAAATAAGTTGTTTCTCTCACATATTCTCACACCTCTTTCTTCTGGATGCTCCAGCACAATAACTTTTTACTTCTTAAAAATGTTATCACAGATGCATTACTACCATTGCTGATTGTCTCAGGCTTGGCCAGCAGTGGGTCCCTCTTGGAGCTGCTGGCATTGGCTCTGTAGGATATAAAGGAAGATTCTCACAGCTTCTGACTTCTGTAGTTTCCCCTCCCAGTACCAAAAGCTGGCCAAATGAACCCAATACTGCTGTCCCTTCAGTGCCTTTGGAGGCCATGAAAACATCACATCAGCTGTTTTTGCTGGAGGAGTAAAGGCACAGGAGCACCTGACTGAAGGGAGCAGAGCTGCCTGCTGACTGCTCACCATTACGTGATGCACATCTATTTAAGGTCTGACTAACTTAGGGCCACGAAGAAGATCCTTTTCATACTATGATATGATGTTGCTGAGGTGCTACAGCACTATAATCCAACATGATGCTGGTGTTTGCTATGCCCGTGGTCATCTCAGGTTATTTTCCTTGTTAAGTTCTTCCATTGGTAAGGTTCCACAATATTTAAATAGCTGATACCCGCATAAGAAATGGTGTACAGCCTAAAATTCACCTATATGGTCCCTATGACCTAGGAGATCTGTACCTAGCTCTGCCTTTTAAATGAATAGAAGATTTCCTAAATATCGGCGACTGGGCAGAGTTTACAACTACTTTGTTAGCTGTAAAGTTTTCTTGCTGCTATGAAGGATGTCCTTTCAAAATTTTCCTCTCACAGCTCACATTTGTCAAAAAACTTAGTCACAGAGCAATTTCTCTCAGGAAAATCCCAGGGGCAAGCTCTAGCATTTAATAACACAATGAAGAGAAATTGGCAATGTTTAGACTTTCAGGTGCAAACTGGTCTGTAGATTCAAAGTTGGGCAGTCATGGTAAGTTTCCACAAAAGAAAGGAGAATAGTGATTATGAAGAGCAGACAGGAGATGTTAAAAAGGTGAGGAGGTGAATACAAGACATGAGTTAGAGGAAAGCTTATTACTTAGTTCTGAAGTGGTAGCATAAACCAGCTTCTCGTGTACTGGAGGTAAAAAGGAGAGGTGGTGAGAGCACGCACAGTACATAAGAAATAGAAGAGTGAAATGTGTGATAAGGTAGGTATAGAAGGAAGGACTGTAATTGTAAATGACTTGAGATTATTAGGATTTTGTTGCCTCTGTAACAATAGGTAACGAATGAAATGTAGATGAGTGATTTAATGAACAAATGTTTCTGGCATATCTGCTATGCCAGCAATTAAAACTACCTGTGATTCAAAACCAGGTCCAGTCTACATTCATGACCAGAATATTTTAAATCCAATTAACTAACCCAGATGTAATTACTGATGTAATTGCTGTTACTATCTCCTGATAGTAAAGGATGTGTACAAAACTAAGATACATGGCTCAATATAGACCTTAACTCTCTAGAAAAGAAGTGAGATATGGAAACAATTGAGTAATTTTGGATTTCATTATTTATTGTAAGTGTACACAGCCAAATTTTTCTTGGGATAAAGCCACTGCTGTCAGTTTAATTACATTGGGAGCAAATGTGACCCTCCTCAAGCCTTCTGTAAGTGTACAGTTTCTGTTAAAGTTGTAACAGATCAATCATGAAAAGGTCTTGGCAGAAAAATCAGTAGATAGGTAATAAAAAAGATAAAGGACATTGAAATGAATGGAATGACATGCTGCAGGATATTATCTTTATAAAAACAACTTTGTCCAATAAGAAAAGTTATGTAGTGGCATGAGACTGGAACAAGCAGACAACCCTTACCTCTGATGAAAATGAGCATTGCTGTTTCTGAGTAAAAAAATATTGTGGTGGAAGTGGCAAGTGTTTTCAGTGGGAGATGCTTTTTTGTGATTAGAGTTGCTTAAATCAAATTAAATGGACATATTGATTATGCAAAATTTAAGGATTATCCATCCATCAAAAAGGTGATGGTCAGACTTGCATTTAAATTGCTGAGCTGGGGCCCACATAATGTGTTTCTGGTTTGGAGCTGCAGCACAGCCCAGTCAGTGCCCTGTGCTCTCCACTGCAGCCTCTACTTGCCCTACACCTGCTGTTGCACACTGAGCACGGTTGACCTGTGGTTTGAATATGCTGAGTGGCGTGGAAATGTGAAATAAAGTCAAAACCAGCTTAAATGTATGAATTGCTAGGTTTGCTTTGAAAGCACTTATTCTGCAGGAATTTGTGTGTGCTCTTTGGAAGCTGTGGAAAGACATTGTCCTTGTGATGCCACGAGCTCCATTTTGTTCTCGTTGTGCTCCACATGTGGGTGGAGGGGAGCGCATGCCATTTTCCCGGTGGAGAGCTGAGAGGATTTTTCTTGCAGCAGTACTTGGTTTGTTTGCAGCTGTGCTTGTCTGCAACGGGCCTTATTTATTCTGCCCCTACATCTCCCTGCTCCTTTCTCTTCTAGCTCCTTTTCTTCCTGAGGCTTCCCTTTACCTCTCACCACTGCTACCATTGCTGTCCTCTTGCCCTGCCTTCCTTTGTGTTGTATCTATCTGGTTTCCTCCTCTTTCCCAGAAGTTCCCTCACTCTTATTCAAAATGAATAGGTCAATCCTCTTCATTGTTGCCTCTCTGCTACTGGCTGGGTCTGACACCCGAGTTCTATTGTTTGGGAAGTTACCCAACAGTTTTTGAACTATTTTCTTAGTTTTTCCACTGTGTTAGACCATGGCAGTAGATGCTGGACTTCCTCCATTTCCTAATCCTTTGTTTCTCCTAAGAAGTACCACTTGTGTTTTTTCCTCATTACTCCCTTGTACCCAGTGTTATCGACAGCTCACCCAGCTCCTCTTAGTTAGTTTTCCAACCTAAATTTTGCTTTGGCCTCTCCCTCTCCACAGTGTATTGACTATTGTCATAACTAATCTCCAGATACTGGTGAGGCTGGGCTTCTCCTGAAACTCCTGTCTCTCACTGTATTTGCTTTCCAAGTTTGATTCAAAGTGGTTTCTAAGTAATCAGAAAGGTTGCATAATAGAAATGAAGATCTGTTTAATTATTTTTTACAGAATAACTCTGTGAGGAAGCTTTGAAAAAAATCAGCAAAGGACAGTGTCCTAAAACCCCTGCATATTGAAAATCTTGCCAGAGATACATCTATTATTTTGTGCATAACCTTAAATGTTGTGTGTTTAAAAAAAAAAAATCAGATTTATTTATTTATTTATATAACTATTTGATTGTTTTTGTGGTTGATACTGTTGGATCTGCCTTGCCAAGGTGTCCAGACTGTTGTTATCATTGTAACCTGGAACACAACTAGTTTGCTGTGACGGTGATCCTTTTTCTTTAAAACAATAGATTCTGCTTCAGTTCCCCCTGCCCACTGTGCTGCTGCTTTTTGATAATTTGAAAATGGTCATTTTGGAATTATGATGAGAGAATGTGGGAAATAATGGGAGCACCATAGCTTCTCTCTGATGATAATTAACTTTCTTTAAAGGAAGGTAGGTGAACTGCCTCATAATAAAAATAATCTTTAGGAATCACAAAAATGAAAAGAAATGCCTTCTTTGTCACCCAGGACTCAACTTTTAATCTCCAAAACCTTTTATTTTCCCTAATGACCCTAAATATGTGTGAGAGGGATCATTACTAATACATAAGTAAATGGAAACATATAAATTAAATTCTGATATTCCTAATACTGATGTAAATTGAGAGTAGCACTATTGATTTAAACTAAGTAGTTCTGAATGGCATTGGAATGAGTTATATGTGTTAAATGAGTTATTTGCTAGAGAGAAAAGGGAGCTACCAGAACTTCCAAGCATTCTATTTTTTTTTAATGGAGTTTTCTTCTCTCCACAGCTCATTTTTATTGTTGTTATTGCTTCTTCAGTGTAGTCTTAATGATGAATTTATAACATTTATGTTCATTTGCATGGCAGGGAGTTGAGCTGCCATGAGAAAGAATTATATCTTTGTAGGAGGATTAACAGGAGAAGAAGCTGGGTCATAGAAGAGGAAATCACTTGCTCAAAGTGACTCAAGTATCAGAAAATGAGATTAAGAAAATTGTAACAAGCGCATTGCTCTGTACAAATGTTCACCTCTTGCACCTCATTTTTTTCCCTGATGTCAGTCTTTCTTTTATTTCAGAATAATGCTATGAGTTTTTTGCAGATTTATATATTGACTTAAACCTTCAGAAGTAAATTGCACACGCAAATGGAATTTGATTGTAAAGAAAAAAGCCTGCTTAAGTCCTGGCTTAGCCATGAAGATGACATGGGCCTATTACATTGTCTGAGACCTTAAAAAAGCAGACTGCTGACATATAAACAAAACATTTGTGAAAAAAGCTATACTTCCATTTCTGTATTTCCCATTTTCACTCATTACATGATGACTAAATACAAAAATATAAGCATAGACCTAATTTTAATGTATGCTTGCATTCACTTAAACAATTTATGCCCTTAAAAACCTGAATTAATTGAGGCTAAATAGAGAGCTCCTATTTTTGTTAAAATCATGTGTCTGACTTCCAAGATAAATGGAGAGCTTTGCACCAATGTCAGCTTTGTGTACTCAGCTGCACATTGTTGTGTTTATTATGTAACTTCTTTTGACTGAACTGCTTTGACTGTGTTTGGCCTTTAGAATATAATTTTTTTTTTTTGTAAGGGGAAGGGAAAGTTAGATAATTTCTTGATAGAACCATAATTTACAAAATTCCAAGCCTTCTAGTATGGTAAAAGTGAGTAAAAGAAAGTAGTTTCCTTTCCTGACAATCTGAGCCTTCCTTCCCCTTTCTCCCCCACTGTCTTTTACAGTCTATCACTGCATTTAGTTTAAAAATCCTCTCATTTTTGTTTCTAGACCACATAAGTGCATCTCTGCCTGTCAGACCTCCTGCCACCCCCTGTGTTTATGCATCTGGCATTTTAGGCTTTGGTTCTGTAATGACAGCTTCCGCAAACAGCAGACAGATCTCTGAGTTTACAGAATGCCCACAGTGAATTATGCCTGTTTTTCTTCCTCTGCATAGCTCAGTTACTGACTGGTGTAGTGTGAAGCTGAGATTCTGAGTAGCAGCAACCACTGCTTTCACTCACTTTGAAAGAAGATTTATTTGCCTCTCACATTTCTCCCAAAGAACAGCTAATTTTTTCAAAACCAGGAGTATATATATATATATATATACACATAACCAGGGATCCTTCCCCAGGCACAACAATTGCATATCTTCAAAGTGTGTATTACATTACAAATGTGAAAGTTTTTACTCAAACTGTAAAGTTATATAATCATGGCACATATGGCCAGAAGGGTCCTTGAGGGGTCCTATTCATTCTTCTTTTGAGAGAGATTTAGTTATACTGAGAGACTTTCTCATACATCTTTGCATACTCTGTTTTTAAAAGTATCCCAGTCAAGTTGGTCACTTTCCTTAGTGCTCCTCTATACTATTGCCTAATTATCATTCTAATTATAGACATTTTTTACCCCTTGTGTTTACCTTACATTCTATTTTCTTTATTTAAAACCATTACTGATTTTCCATTCACCACCGAACACAAAGGACATTTATCTTTTAAATATCAGGAAATTGTTACCATGTATTTTTTATTCCCCAACTCAGTAAATTGAACTTCACCTTTCCCATTTTTCTTCGAGGATCTATTTTCTCTACTTTTGAGGTTTTTTTTCTTGTTTGTTTGCATGAGTTTTTTTTTCCCTTATGGTTCTCTTTGGATGCTTTCTGGTTAGCTTCTTTCTTGAAGTTTGGCAGCAAAAAGGATGTAATGAGATGTTGGTTGAGCTGTAACCTCTCTGAGGTATGTGGGAGGGTTGCATGAAAGAAGCTCCATTTTACCAATAGGTGCCTGAAACAAAACAGGGCAGTGAAATGGTAATGTTGACTCTGGGCAGTTCCTGAACCTTTTAACTTTGTGGATCCCTTTCGAGAGTGTTTCTGTGTAGATTGAAATTCTGCATTTCATAGTTATGCACCTGGTAATTCCTGTTTAGAGTAATGCTTTGCACTTGTCTTTACTGAATCACATGCATTATATGTTTTTAGTCAAATGACTTTTAATGACTAATGACTTTTAATATTTACAGTTCCCTATTCCTCCATTACTTTTCTACCCAAATATGTGAACCCAAAAGAATGGGAAGAACTGAAAGATCTGGATGATTCTATGTTTTATATGAGACATAATTCCTTGGGATGACTTATACTTGTTATTGGAAAGAAACTTGGCATGGGCAAGTACTGGACTAGATGCAGCCCTAAATCTCATTCAGTACCCTAAGGAACCTGGCCATTAGTCAGGGATGAAATGAATAGTGATTTACTGTATGAGCTGAGTTTCTTAATCTAATAGAAAGTTGTCTTTCAGGTCTGTCCCTTGCCTAAATTAATCAATCTTCACTTCTAAGGTAGTTGAGCTGCCTTTCTGTATCCCTGGATTCTTTTCATGTCAAATGACAGGGAAGTTACATCTTCTAGGAAGGGGCAGCCGTAAGTACAACTTTCCTAGTAAGTGGTTCGCTTGGGAACTTGGATGTTTTTGGCCATTGTGTCACAAACCACTCTTCACCACTTACAGACACTGTCGTGCTCTTCGGAAACCTGCTGATGCAAGCCAGCATCATCTGCCTGGGATCAGAATCTGGCCTTTCATCTCTGTTTGCTGGAAAGCTGCAATGACATTTTGTTTTCTAGGACCAATTAGTATCAGTTCTTTGTTCTGCCCTACTGTTATGAAGTGGAAAATTCCATCTGAGGGGCTGTCAGTGACATAGAAAAACTAGTAAAAGGCTTAGTTTCCATGTCATCAGTGGGAAAGTATTTTATTATTTTGGCCACAGGTTTTATGCATGGCCAGAAACTAGCTTTTATCCCATTTCCTTTGTATTGGAGTATTTTCTTCTTTTATTTCCACTCTTGTTCTGCACACAATCTTCTTGTACTTCCTGTTAGGGGTATCTACAAATTTTGGAGATAATTTTCAGTGATGACAGGTATATGTAAACATCTATGAATGCTTAGAATTTCAGTTGCTGTGTATTTTGCCTCCACAGTGAGTCTTTTTCGTTAGCAAAACCAACAGACCTGTAATAGACCAAATTCTCCAGGCTATTTACTAGAAAAGGTTTCGAAACCACTGCAGTAAACCTTGATTTTTTTTTTTTTACTTTGCTATGCAATGTGATCGTGTGTTTCAGCATAGAAATTGTCAGTTTTTGAAGGCTGAAGGAACTGGTTATAAAGCACAACCCATAAAAGCTTACTGTAACAACAAAAGAGCTTACTGTGACAACATAGAGCAAACAAAGCAGGAAAACCTTGCTCCCTTTCAGGGGTTCAATGTAGATGCTGACTCCTCAGTTCCCAAGCAGGGGTCATAATGAATTGAACTTATGTGTTGCAAATCAGATACTGCTGATCAGATACTCTTCTCAACGCCTACACAGCACTACTCTGTATGTGTATCATCAGAGTGTAATTTGTATCTTAGAATAGTACCTGTCTGATTGACATGACTTTGTGTATTTATGCTACATTGTATTTTAAGATCAACAATTCCAGAGTCAAAGACATTTCCCCTGGAGTAGCATCACTACTTCTGCTGCTCAGAACAAGTAGCATCAAGTACCTGGAGAACACCATACGTCTTTTCTAACAAATAAAAAGTTTGAATCTGAATTTGGGTAGCATTTTAACTTGAAGCTTTTTTGTAGTAGAATTTTTCTTGCTGTTTGAAAACATGTCAGTAGGAGATTTATTATAACTACTCTCAAGAGATGTCATACTTTTGTAACTCACCTCTTGAAAGAGACAGTCACAGAGATAGTAGTATTCTGCACAAGAGGTTTGGAAAATGATTGCCAATTTCAGAATTATTGCCATGCATTGGATTTGAATGTATCTTTAGAAACTAACCCCTTTACTGCCCCATTACTTTTTATGCCAGAGGTCACCTCTAACACTTTCAGTGAGGTAATGATTTTGTCCTAAGTAAAATCTTTTGGGGGGTTTATAATTACTTTCCAAATTCACTGATAGCAGTGTATTTATGTACAGCAGAATTTTAGTAGGAGTTGATACAGGGCATACAAAAGGAGAAGGCTATGAGAATTTTGTAAATATGAGGTTGAAGGGGATCTTTCTGGGCGGGTGAACAGAACCATGTTCCTGGCACATGCAGTCCATGACATCCTGCCAGGCAGAGCTTGGTAAAAAAGGCAGAAAGAACCAGCTGCTCCCTGCTATGGGGCAGTGAGAAGGAGCTATCTCATTCATTGTTGTTATTTGAGCAAGGTGATTCAAGGCTTGATCTTTTCCTTCCATAGTTTTCTGCAAGGGACACACAGGTGGTTCTCTCACACCTGAGAGAAGAAGAACTGCATCCTCATTCTCTCTGGGCTATAGGAAAAGCATGGAGATACTCTTCATGCATTTCTTGAAGCCTGACACTCTGTGCATGTCTTGGGGCTTTTTTTGAGGAAGTTTTATAGCTTATAAGTGTTCTATAGGAAAGTCTCAGTGCAGACGGCAGTGCAAGGGCTGTCTCCAGGTGGAAGACTGAATGAAATAAATCTTTTGCTGATCCTCCTCTCTGGGCGCTATCTGAATTCCATGACCTATTTGTCATGGATAGTTCCTCTTGGATCTTTGCTGTTCTTACTTCATACTATGATCTTCTAATCTTTACTCTCATCTATCTGTATGACCACATCTTCAGACTGTGGAAATCAATCTTAAAGAGCGAATCTTACTTTTACATTTTTGTGGTAGATCTTTTGTACTTGGGGAAAACAACGGTTCTATCATTATGAATTACAATGGCATAAGTGACTCATTGGGTCACCAGAAATCTGCTTTAAATTTCATTATTATTCTCATTTCTTTTGCTTTCTTTTTTATGGTCTTTATTCTTAGACTTATGGTTTGCTCCCAGAATTATTTCTACTCCTTTCTTGTGATGCCTTGCCCCCAGGAACATCCAGATGAAACCTGTGAGGGGATGCAGGCCATCCACAGGGGCTTTAACTGGGATCTTCACAGAGGGATGACTGCTGGCGGTTCGCATCTCCTTTCTGTTCTTCATCTCAATATGGGCAGGCAATGTCTTGCTCTGCTACACAGCCAAGACACAAGTGCAGGAGCTGGTGAGGAACGAGGAGGGACAAGGAGTTGGGGCTGGTGGGAGTACCAGACTTATTTTAAACTTTTTATTTATTTTAAAAGAGCATCCAACAGGGGCTTTTGTCAGGGTGGCTAGGGCACCAACATCTTCCTTGTAAGTTGGGAAGTGGGAAGGGCAAGTTGACATAATAACCAAGGTGAGAGAGTCGGATCTTATGACATTTGTCAGATTTTCTTAGCTGTTAGATGAGTTAAGATAATGTTGCTTAAATGGCAGTTCATATTCCTATAATTTATTTTCATTCTAAATGTTATCTCTCATGCTCTCTTTTTCTTTCTGCAGTATGCCCGTACATGTTTACATATAAATACATGTTTACAAACTGTGTTTATAGTTTAAAGACTTTTCTTGAGGAAATAAGGATGACATATTCACAAGTAGTCACAAAGTAGTCACAGCCAGCCCTAAACGTGTGAAACAGTGGGTCTGGTGCATAATTATGGTCACCTCCAGTCCCGTTGCATGAAAGATACAACTGAAGGAAAGAACATCTTGAGCAAGCCATATGATCTGTCATGACAACATGATTCAGAGCTGAGATGTCAAGCAAGGTGGGGAAGGGGAAAGGCTTTCTTAAGCAAAAGTTGTGTTGCAGCCTTATGAGTATTCACTTGTCTCTTTCTGAATTTCCTCTTACTCATGCTGTGCTGCCAGCCATGAAGTTTGGCTTGCAGGCAGTGCAAGCAGCTTCCTTTGCCTGGAGATTGCAGGGGTGTCTTGTCTGAGCAGACTGGCTCTGACTAAGATGCATGACTCCACAGAGAGGTCTTCTGGAAATGAGGCCTCTGTCTTCATCTAGGTTGCTCACAAGGGGTGTGAAATTCTCCCTCAGGGGAGAATGCTGGTCAACATATGAGTCGCAAAGAAGAAAAGAACCTCATCTAGACTGTCAGCTGTCCTCTGGACACACATCTAGGAAAGATATCTGTGTATTCTGCTTCCTAATATCTAAGCGATGGCATTATCTTTACGGCATTATCCTTCCAAAAGCCCTTTGGGATACTAATGTCTTGCATTCCCAAGGGAAAGAGAACTATAACTCAGAGATGATTTATCATATGATACACAAGCTAGGTCTGTGCAGCAGCGTGCAATACACTATAGGAAGCTCTATTATGTCTTTGCCTTGCATCCTTGCTAGAGGGCTGTTGAGCTTGAAAGTGACTTTTAGTTGTGTCTTCTGTGTGTGTCTCTTTCCGACAGTGCTGATAGATGTTTCCAGAGATCACGACTCCACAAAGCTTCTTATCCTGAATGTACACAATCTCTTGAGTCCCCTGAACTGAAGGATTTTAAATTAGCATTGATGTGTGCTGACCAATTTTGCATTTTCCAAACAAGTTCCCACTAACTGGCATGATCAGTTTTGTGATGTTTTTCTTGTGCCGGTCTGCACTGTTTTGTCACCTCCCACTAGTGCTCCATAAAAAGCCAGTCTTCAATATATTTTGCTACATTTATCTATTCATATAGTTAAAATAAAACTTTTACTACTCTAGATGTTGACATGTGGCTGTAGCACGCCTAGCATTGGCAGGAATGCTGTCCAGTGGAGTAAATCCTGTTTTACTTTTTATAGCTGGATGGAGTTTCCAAGACTCTTTGTGACTCTTGCAGAAATTCTTTTCTAGTCAGCTCTACTTGTGGTTTGGTTCTGACATTTCTTAAAAAAGTGGGAAACAAATGGTTCATGAGGAGTAATCTCTATATGCCCAGCAATTGGGTATGTTTACAGTATGAGTAATGAAATATTACTAGGAGAGAAGGATATTGTTCAGCAGGAGAATTCACTGAGAAAAGTGTTCGATGATAGGCTGAGTGATGAGTATACTGTAAATATTGCATGTGGCAAGCATTATCATAGTGGCTTAAATCAGGGAAAATACAGCATTATGTTGTGTAACCTGAGTCTTGGAATCCAGAATTATAGATTGGTTGAAAAAATGCTGACTCATTATTTTTGCCTCTGGCAGATTCCTGTTCCCTGACTGTGTGTACCTATTGCTCTTGAGTCTTGAATCTTGCAGGATTTGGTATGTGGCTGGTCAGTAAAATTTACAGCATTTCTAAAAGCATTAAACTGAAAAATGAATTTTTGAACGGGCATATGTTGCACATCTTACCAGCAGCAACTATTTGCTAAGGCTACAAAACCAGTGCATTACACATGTTTCTCATTTTCACCTGTAAAACCTGGCAAACCGCAGAATTTTTTATGTCTGTATACCAAAAGTGCTAAAGGAATGTATCTTGCAAATTGATAGCCTGTTCTAGAGCTTAAAATGAAGTTAGATCACTGCACAGTAATATTACTTTAACTAAAAAAGTCATGTTACTTTAGAGTCTGCTTTAGAGTCCCTTCTAGTTTTGATAATGTCTACTTTCACCCAATCTCAGTCAGTTGAAATTAAGCAAGCATTACAACAAGGAAAGGTTTTAAGGCTACTGGATTTTCCTCATCACTGTAACTTTAAAACGACACTCAGTTAAATTGGTACTGCATTCTCTTGGGACATAAATAACATAGTGTTTAACTGTTGGCAAAATAACTTAAAAGAAAAAATTCAGTCCTAGAAGGATTTGTTCTCAGATCTGCAGAGGCATGCACAAAACCTATTTGAGCTAATAGGATTGCAGGCAAAATCCTGATTCCTTACAGCAAATAATGTGTAAGCATGATCGGGTTTCTTCATGCTGAATATCTGCAACTTTTCTTAAAGTCAGTTAAGAGATGTGTTTTACATGCATGGTGCATAGTTCATGCACACATACATTCAGGAAGAATCAGGCCCCATGTCTCCCTTCTGTAGGTGCTGAATATTCATACCTTTTGTCTGCAATGGAAACCGAGGGTGCTCAGTTTTTTACCTAAATGGAGCTAATAAACAATGAAAGGAGATATTTTTAGCTCTGTGAGCTTTGCTCATTAAATGCAGAGATGGGTACCATGAACTGAGGTATAAAATGTTAACCTTGCAGAAAGTGAATTGCCTTGGACTCTACATGCAGAATTTAATATAAGATGATATTTTAGAGAGACAATATATATGTATCTATCTCTTTATACGATATAGATACAGAGGAAAAAGTTCTATCCCTGAAAGTGCAATGAGAAATAATTTTCACGCTGTTTTCTTCATGAGAAACTTATATAGGTATCTTTTTTATCCCCCACTCCTCTTTATTGCTCATTATTTGTACTGTAGACTCCATTAATAGGCAAGATAGGTCCATTCATGCCCAGGTAGGTTTTCAATATAGTAAGAGACCATTTCTGTCTTCCAGAAGCTTCTTTGTGCATCCTGTTGAATTTTCCAGTATTTACTGTAGGGAGGTGAGTTGTGTTTGTTTTTAGAGAAACTGGTTTGATAAAAACCTGTCTGTGTTGAGGCAACGAGGGTTTTATGATATTGTTTTGGTCCAACACCAGCTGGCAACTCAGCCCCAAACAGCTCTCACTCACCTCCTCCCAGTGGGATGAGGGAGAGAATGGGAAGAAAAAAAGTGAGGAAACTTGTAGGTTGAGATAAAGACAGTTTAATAGGTAAAGCAAGATAAGGAATTAATACCCCACTGCAGGTGTTCAGCCATCCCCAGGAAAGCAGGGTTCTGTCACAGAAAATGGTGACTTGGGAAGACAAACACCATCACTTCAAAGGCCTGCTCTTTCCTCCTCCTTTCCCTGGGTTTATATGCTGAGCACGATGTCATATGGAACAGGATATTCCTGTGGTCACTTGGGGTCAGCGCTCCCAGCTGTGTCCCCTCCCAGCTCCTTGTGCACCCCCAGCCTCCTCACTGGTGGGGTGAGGAACAGGAAGCACCTTGGCTCTGTGCAAGCTTTGCTCAGCCATAGCGAAAGCATCCCTGTACTATCAACAGTATTTCCAGCACAAAAACAAACACAGCCCTGTACCAGATACTACAAGGAAAATCAACTCTACCCCCACCAAAATCCACATGGATTTTGGATCAAGCACCAAATTCCAAGAAATAAAAATGAGTGTTTTCTGGGAACATTTGTTAATTCGCATCCTTTTTTTTTTTTCCCCTCAAAAAATAACCCAGCTATACTGTACTGAAGGACACAATACGTGCTAGATGGACAAGTTGTCATTATGTGGACTGGAATATGTAGCATTATCTTCCTAGGCAGCTACCAATGGTGTGTATAAGTAAATTACATTCCTGAGTATCTCTATTAACTTTACACATGAATATGTATTTTCAGGAAATTCTATGGCATAGTCTTAGATATAGAATTATTCATATATACAAATTACTGCAAGGAGCCTAGTGATTGTAGCACGAATATGGATTACAGCCCTTATAAAGAGTAACCATGTACATTCTGAGTAGAATTTTTAGGTCACATGTAGTCTAATTCTTAATTTCATATTTTTCTGACTCATATTTAAATCTATAAACTTGTTTTTATATGGAGTGTATGGTTTTTTTCCTTTTTCAGGGAAAAAAATGATTTTAAGGCTAAAAGGACCTAAAAAATTAGTGGAGTTTAGAAAAGTCGAGTCGAGTCGAGTATGTAATGCAAGTCAATAAAAATGTAACTGGCTCAGAAAACCAGTCAGAACTGGTTTTTTTTCAACCCAGCAGAGGTGATGTAAATTGAGTGTCCATAGGTAACAACAAAGAATTTAGGAAACTGTTTATCCCACCAGGCGCTAGGGCTAAGACAAAAACACTTGAATTAGCCAAAGCAGCAATAGTGTGGCAAGGCAGGACTAAGATAATGGGCCCCAATAGACTGTGCACACCTCATGTATTGCCCTAAAATTCTCCATTTTGCAGATGTTGTGATATATATGAGGATATAAATGATATTATAAAGGATATTATATTTATTTTTCTTTTCAGAGGACAAAAATGAAGGTTTACAATGGTAAACCTATAAGACCCTGTAAAAATAACAATTTTCACAAGCAGTTAAAACACCATCCAAAGCCACTGTCTGAGCATAAAGTGTCTAATGTGGGATCATGGAACACGTGTTTTTATGAGGAATTAAGTATTATCTTGGGATGAAAAGTTTCTGAAAACTCCTTCATTTCCTTAAAGGAGAGAGTCCTCTCAAATACCTCGTCTCAGCTTTAGAAAATAACTACTTCAAAGTGTGTTATTTCTCCACACTGAAACTTTTGCAGTTGCTTTAATTTGTCTTGTATGTGTGACCAGCTGACACAAACTCATAAATGGTGAGCATCTTCATAACTAACAGGCCCTTTCAATTTAAGAGTTAGGCAGTTTAGGTGGGTTGGGCTCTAAGGCAGTGCCATCAGAAGCTTTTGGTAGCCAGGGGTTCCTTTATCCTATTGAAGAGAAACTTGGGGTCAGTGATGGGAATGGCTCTAAAATGCATCCTGCTCTTGGAAGAACCCTGAACACCTGAAAGGTGATTTGAATGCTTGATGCAAAGAGCTTTAGCCCATGGATGTGGGCACACAAAGGGTCTCTCTCCTGAGACAGGTTCTGTATGCTGACTTTTCACATCTCCTAACTTTTCCTACTTAGCAGCTTTACCTGTATCTAGGCATAGTGGGTGAGAGACAGCCAGTCAGAAGCAGCTTGGAAACTGCTAAATACGACAGCTACATACGTTTTGCAAAGGATTATTTCCTAGTTATTTATTATGGTTGGTGCCTGTATAATAACATTAAGATGCTACTCAGACATTTCTGAATGTGGCCCATTTGAATCTGCTTATGGAAAGCAGACATCATTTCACCTGAGAACTGCATTCTCAGAAATGTCTTTGGCTGGGATCGCACATGACCTGTGAGTTATTCAGCTAATCAAAATAGTTTTTCTAAGCCTGTTGCTATTTGCATCCAGCAAGAGTAATTTGTTCTTGTCCAGCTGATTGTGCTCTCTCTCATTCATCCTGTGTTATAGAGCTGCTTCTGAAGGACGCTGAGTACCTGTGGTTTGATTGAAAGTTATTGCATCTCTCAGGAGTAAATTTAATTTGAGTGATTCCCCATATATTGCTGTGTGATACGATGCATTAAAAAATAAAGCACTGCTGAAGTATCTACAAGCCATTATTTTGAATGTTATTTGAGAAAAAGAAATCTTAGCAGAGAAAATAATAAAAAGAAACTGTTTTTTATTCTTTAGCTAATTCAGAAATAGTTTGAATTTTAGAAAAAAACCCAAAAAATAATAAAATAAGGCATTGATCATAAACAACCTTCTGGCAGCTGTTAACAGCTGGCATTGGTGGTTTAGTACTAACATTATTTCAGGTAAATGAGAAAGTAGAATTGTAAACAAAGGAAAATGGTCGATTCCCCAAGTGAAATGTGGGCTGATGCCTAGTATTTATAGCTTAGTACATTCTCATTAATCCATTCTGGCTTTTTTCTTTTATACTGACTAATAAGGAATACTAATGCAACATTTCTCTGCTGTTTCTAAGTTTTCTGTTATGCTCGACACCTTACTTACTAACATATTTTTTTTTTCCAAATAACTTATGCAGTTTTTGATTGGATTATGACATAAAAAAGAATTCCTTAATTTCTTAAACTATTAACAAACAAATGTGTTGAAAACCTACTGAAGCCAGCAGGAAACAAAATCCAGCAATTAGATAGCAGCAGCAATCTGTTTTTTTCTTTTTTTCTGGTTATGATTCAGTGGAATTGTGGAGGTTATGGTAATTATATCTTTAAAAAAATGTTTAACGATGTTTGCCTGTTTCTGACACACTTGTCCACAGAGTTAATTCTCTGATTCTAAAAAAACCCTGTGTACTCCAATCAAATCTATTCTTAGACTCAAATTTATATCAGGGCATTTTTATTAACATAATTTTTTTTGGCCATAGCATGTAAGGAAAAAAAAGTCACATTAGCTATGAAAAGAGCATTATTTAGAGCTTAGTGCAAAGATGCACAGAAAGACTTACAATGATGTCCATAATTTTAGAGCCTTATTAGAGCCTCAGTCAGGTTGAAGCACTGATAGAAATTGCTTTGTTCTCTACATGGTCTTAGTCCATGTGTCACTTTTTAGTCTATGTCTGGACTGGTGCAGAGTTATTATGTAGTTTCTATTGTAGAGCTGTTGTATACTTAATGTTTACTGCAAAATTTGAGCCTCCTGAGACAATGTGTTTTAAAAGGTTCAAATCTAGGTTTTTTACTTTTATTTCAGGATCAAATTTCCAAAGGAGTTCAAAAAGTCAACATGGCAGAATTTGTGTAGAAATAAGGCTTTAGTTTGGCACGCTTAGGTCTTTGCTATCCTGGCCTACTGAACTGAAGACCAACAGTAACAAGATCTGTTAGGTGAGCTCTACCACTAGCAATGATGTATTCTGTCACTTTGTGAAAGAGCTAAATTTAGTATTTCGTTTACAGTTAGTAATATGTAATAAGTGTAAAATTTTTTTATGAGATATTGCCGAAAACAACTTTTATTTTGTAACCATTTCCATTTTGAGAAATTTCAATGAGCTGGTTTGGCCACAGAACTGATGGATTTGGACAGCTGAGTTTGCTCAGAGATTTTGTTCAGGTGAGATCAGCACTGACCTGTGTTTCCCTCATAGAAATGTCAGGCTGGTAAGGCCTTGGAGCCTTATGGGAAACTGTGAAAGAGTCTTTTCCAAGCAGATTCTACTAGATGGTCTTTTGTGAAACTCTGTAACCCTATGACCTGCATTCAATGCTATAAAATCTGCATTTCTGGAGCCTCAAATTTTTGCTTCCTTCTCAGAGCCCTGCCCCATTACAAGACTGCATTTATTATTATTGTTCTTCTATAGTGGCCATCACCTTGCCCAGGCTGAGTTGTGTGACTGCTGATAGTTGCCAGTGGACAGGGAGGAGTTTTTTGGATACCTTGTGGTTTGTGGACCCCATTTGTACATTACGCTGAAATACTGAAAACGTTCCCCTTTAGGTTAGGACACATTGATGTTGAAGGTAAGGATGCTGAAATTCTGTCTGCAGACCAATAGAGGAGCAAAACCTTTCTAAAATACAGTCTACCATTTTCTCAGTAAATGTTCATGGTCTACCTGTCGTCATCTCTCATAATCCACTTTCTGAGAATGTAGTACAAGGTCCTCACTGCTGTAAAAGGTGCATGCTATTCACAAGTGGGGAAATGCAAACAGAAAGCTGGGGACAGTTCCTGAGAAGATGAAAACAAACCCAAGGAGTTGGCACAGATAGGTCAGTTTTTCCCTGCCTACAAAATTCTTTGCTGGAATTATAATTGTTGAAGAGCTACTTGAGTTATTTAAAATGACTAGTAGCAAAAATGTAGGAATGGCTCTCAGTTGTGTCCCTGAGCCATAAACTGTAATTCCACTCATTAGCTACCTTCTGTGATGATGGAGTGACTTGAATAGAAGAACAGAGACATGGCAGATCGCAAAAAGCAGCTGCATAGAAAATTCTCAGCTTTATCAGACTATCTCAAATTTAAGTTAAATACTCATCAGGAAAGCTTAAAAGTTTTGAGATAAATATTTCAAAAAAAGATAATTTGGAAGATCAACAGGAGGGAAAAGTGTCAAACATTAGAAATCTATAATTTTGTCATTTGGTATTATCTGGATTATTGCTACGAGGTATGGCAAAATTTTGAATTAAGCTTTTTATCCTATAAAGCATAGAGTCTTCATGTTCTGCCCAACTTCCTCTTGAGAGCCCTGGATGAGTTAGAGAGAAACTCAGAGAACTAAAGTAGTGAAGTGTGGCTTTCAAGAGAGGGTGAAAGAAAAAGTTGGAATTTATGTGAAGAAATTTACCATGGCATTCTTTTTTTTTACTTTTTCTAAATTTCCCCCTAAGCAGCCCTACTTGTCCAGCTGTTTCACAATTCAGTGTGGGATGTTTGCTTTTGCATTGAATAGAGATGGTAACTGAGAGTTACCAGTTATTCTCTAATCTGTTTAGTGACTGCATATGGCCTTTTAATATGGAGACTTTGATCGTAGCTCTGAGTTCAGTTTTTTTCTGGATCTTCCTTGAGCAGTGTCTGTGCAATTGTATCACTGTTTGGTATTGAGTTAAATATTCAGTAGTGAAACTTTGTCTATATTCTACTTCTCTCATTTTTGAAAACTTTTTTCTCGAATAGTTGCACAACTTTTGCTCCACCTGCATTTCCAGTCTCACTGTCTTTCATGCACTCAAGGCATTCAGTACAATTGATAACAGAGAGCCTACCTGAGTAAAATATGAGACAGAGACCAGCCTGAAAGATGCCTGTTGGAACACACAGAGCAGTGACCTCCTCACTGTGTTGGGTGAATTTTGTGTTGTGAATTCAGAGGGCTCCAAGTTGGGCAGCAGAGCTGATACTGCACTGGAGGAAGCCCTGATAGAGGCAAAGGACTGGGTGACCTCTGTGCAATGTGCAATCTCTCATTCTGTTAATCCAGCTTTTCTTCCTAGGGTGTCAGCTGGGGCTGGCCCATCTCCTTTCAATATTTTAAGATTTTGACAAAAAAAGCAGCATTTGAGGCAGAAGAGGTTATATTTTTGGCAGTGTAAAATGAGAAGCATTTTGTGAAATGGGAAAACCAGGAGTTTGATAGGTTGTGCAGAAAACTTTGATATTGACACATAGGTGAGCATTGGAGAGTCACATTCAAACATTATTAGAGGTGAAGACCTGGTAGGATACCTGGATAGGAAGTGGTCTTGAGGTGAAAGCTTTTATGACAGGCAGAATGCATTATACTCTGCTGCAGAAAAAGGAGATAGCGGGGTGTAGCTTTGGGAAATATTATTTTGTTCATATTGAGCTTGAGTTATGCTGTTAATATAGGCTGAATGTCTGTGTTCAGTTCAAATGGTCGAAAGCTGTGCACCATTATTGCTAATCACCCCCAGAACCTGCATTTTCCTGCCAAAACACAGATGCAGATGTGCTGACAGAGCAAGTTTCCATGGCTTGGGCTGGAGCCACCTTATATGACACATTTAGTGCCTGCAAGAAGAGCCAATTTGCTACTGGCAGGTAGCAGTTTTCAAATTTCCATAGAGTTTCACAGAAGACCGTCTAGGAGAGACAGCTTGGAAATGGCTTTTTCCCTTGTTCCAAGGCTTTTGCCTTACCAGTCTGACACTTCCATGAGAGAAATGGATTGCCTTGTTCCAGCAGACTTTCTATTGCTACAGCTAGTTATCTGGTCTGAGCCAAGGATTATTCCTAGCTTTGAGGGCAGAACACTCCCTGTCACCAGAGCTCACATCAGTGGGCTCGGACTGCCCACAGGGGAGAAACGTGAGTGATTTTTCCTGCTGCCCTTTGGTGCTCTGTTGTGCTGTGTGCCAGTTAGCTCATTTTCCTGCCTGCTGAACAACTGGGTGAGGTTTAGATCTGAGCTGGACTGCGAGCAGTAACATGGGAGGCCCAGAAACTGCAGCAAATGCTGCCAGGCACCTCAAAATTCTATTAAGACAAGAAATGTACTGGAGCCATACAGATGGTTGCCAGATTTCAAAGGACATTGGTCCTTTTGCCTGCTTGAGGGAACAGCAGATGCAAACCACTGTGATAGAAGGCTCAAGGTTCTAGGGACTGCTGTACTTTTGGAAAGGTTACAGTCTGTTTTTTGCAGCATGGTGCCATTTGGCACGAAACACAGGGGCAGCCTGATGGTGGTGCTTTTTTGAAAGGGAAAACTATCCAGAGCCGTGTCAGAGTCTGGCTCTGCCAGAATTGTCCCTAAGCTCTGTGAGGGTTAGGCTGAGACTTGAGCTGCATGAAATGTTGATGCAAGAGGGCGGGTTGTCTCTGTGTCTGCCAGTCACCCTGCCTACGGCAAGCATGGGCAGCTGGAGAGCTCTGCTGAGGGATATGTTCCACAGAGTCAGACTGTCTTCCTCACACTTGATTGTTTCCCCTCAAACCCTTGCTTTGAAAGGCTTTTTAGCCTGGCAGGTGCTGCTATGGCTGACATGTCCCCCCCACCCCCTGCTCCATGGGGAAGTGCATGAGGCTGGCAGTCACCAAATGAGCAAAGCCTTGTGTCTGCACAGCCGCAGAGAGTGAGAGCACATGGCTCTTACAGGCAGCAGGGCAGAATAGGACACAGGGGACCCCAGGCACTAATAATATGCATTTCATAATGTGCCACATGGAAAACAGAAACAAACCAGCAGTGACAACAAAGCTCTCCAACAACTGTCTTCCACAGTGAGCTGCTTTGCACTTAGCTTCTGAAAATTATTTCATTTTGGTTGAGTTAATAACTGAGAGCCTTTGAGAGCTATGTGAAAGGAAAGAACAGCCTTGTTTTGAGACATAAACAGCATAAAAACCAATTTTGCACCAAGTTCTTATATTTCTCTTCTATTTAGTTTTCAACAAACTTGAAACAATAGTGTTTTAAGCATCTTTTTATGCCAAGAGTTAGATCTGACTGTTTCTGTTGTCTGTGTTGTTTACATGTCACCATCCACAGTTATTTCCTCTTCTTTTGAAGAGAACTGCTTTGCCCAGTAGGATAATTCTGAATGTTAGCTAATGAGGGGAAGTAGGAGCTGGTGGAGAGCAATGGGACTCCAACACCTCTTGTCATGGGCAGAATTTCCGTATCTGAGGTAGCCACAGCATCTCTAGCACAGCCTTGCCCCGCAGCACCAGCCCAGCATCAGCTGTCAGGGGTTAAGACATTGACATATAACAATTAAAAAGGGGAGCAGGGGCATGCCTGTAGGCGTTTCCTGCTCAACAGCTGCCCTGTGCCATGTCTCCCTGACACTGCTGTCATACCTGCTAATGGCTTATGTAGAGGAATGGCTGGGATATGTGGTGGTTCTTTTTGCTGTCAGCTGAGGACTACACTCAGTAATTTGAAGGCAATACCTCCATCAACCTACTGACATGGCACAGCTCTGGCTGCTGAGTCCCCTGGCACTTCCAGAGATCCAGAGTTGAATTATGAGCTGGTTGTAGTTTGGAAATAATGGAGTACCAGACATTGCAGTTTTTATCCTCACTACTTTACTCTTCTCTTGCTTTCTGTTCTTGAAATCTAGTTAATCTCACCCTCTCTTTCATTTAACTAAAAACAGACAGGTGTTTTCTTTTCATATGTTCCTTTTCATATGCTATTTATCCCCAAAATTTTATTCCCAAGCCATAACGCTTTATACAGACAGGGAAGCATTCTGTGTCTAAATTGGTGCAATCATGAGCAAATAACACACAGGTAAACTTCTCAAAAAACATCAGTGTAGATGTACTGTGACTGCATGAATGTTGACAGGCTAATAAACAAGAAAAGCTGTGGACTGAACTTTGTATATAAATGTGAGGGCGGTATCCATCCCTCCCTGCTCTTAGGAGGTGCGTGTGCATTCCCATTCTGCCTTTTGCAGTACTGGTAGCTCATCTTTAATAAATCAAAGGCAGCTATTTCTTGCTTGTTTGCTCTCTGAAGGAGAGGATTTCAAGTCATACCCTAAGCAGTTTTGACACACAAATGATGTCTGATGAAAAGTGCTAAAGGTGCTTTTATTTACATATGTGTTGAGAAATACGTGAGGAAATGAGTTTATCTTCTCTCTTTCTCACAGGAGGAGAATAAGATGAGAGACACATTGTCCTTTTGTCGTCTATCTCTGAAGGAGGCTGGCTTCTTGTCATCCTGGGAACAAACTGCTTTACAGTTGTCTAGCCAGGAGAGTTTCTACCACGTCTCTTTTGTTATGCCTAGGCACCCTGGTGACTCGGCTGACATTGATAGGAGTGTTTCTCTTCCCAGCCCGCCTCTGCATGCCTGCTGTATGCTCTGACACCTGTCAGCTGCCCGGAGTGCTGCTGCTGGGGCACCTCCTGCATCCGTGGGCTCCTCGTTGTGCAGCAGGAGCTGCAGGCTGCTGGCACACTGGTCTTGATGTGAAATTAATTGACACGACTTGAATCTTTGGAGATGATGCCAGAAGGAAGAATAGAGGACCTGTGAGATAGCAAAGAACAAATATGATGTGAAATTGTCTGTTGGCTGTCTTCAATTGGAGAGGTTTGACTTTTCTTTTACAGCTTGGTTGCTGTGCCTTGCAGCCATACAAGCCTCCATTCACAGCTTTTGGGACTTGTGGTTGTCTCAACATCTCTGTGGATTTCTTTAGCCAGCAAAGGTTCACTACTGAATGAAAAGATAACAGGTTCCTCATGCTGCTGTGCAGACTTATCTGTAAGTCTGGGAAATCATGCCACATTTGTAAAAACTACTGCTGCTGGTGCAGGGTTTGGAAGGAGAAAAGATAATTAGTTAATTTCTGAATTAAGTTCCTGGATGTAATGAAGGAGACTTTGCATATGGAGTATAACATAAATACTGTACCTTTTGTAAGGGCTTACTTGGGTAAGGTGCTCTCATCTACAAAAATTGTGACTTGTTTCAGAGATCAAATTAATTTATTTTTTTTTTCACTTCACCTTTTATACAGGAAACTGAGTGTATATAGTTCCCTTTTTTCTTGCCCTTAGTGCCTTCTTCTGTGGGTCACACTAACTAAAAGACTGTAAATTTTTTCAGATGTCTCTGGGTTTTTGCTCTGTGCCTCACTCAAAGCTTCACAAATGAAGACAGCTAAAGACATGAATAGTGTCTTAACAGTACATATCTGAGATTTGCATATGTTCAGAAATTTACCAGCCTTGTTTCCAAGAAAAGTGAGGATGAATCACCCTCCAGGGGGGCTGTTTTCTCTTTGCTGACTGTAGAGTAACTTTACCCTGGTGTCAGGCAGCTGAAGTTATAGGTAGCATTCATCTGAGCTAAGTAAGACTATTCCTCCTCTGAAGGAGAGATCGAGCTGCCTCTAAAACACAGTCATGGGAAAGTGAAGCACATGCAGATACCAAGTGAAGAGCAGAGGTGTGCACTAAGAGCCTGCCCTACCAAGCAGTGAGGGGAGCTATGGAGGCACTTCATAGGAGTACAAATCCAGCTGACTGGAAAAAGGATGATGTCTATTTCAAAGCATGATTGAAAGCAGAAGTGATGACTTTTGTCTCTTAATAAAGAATGTAGAGATATGTACGTACAGACAGGTACTGCCACATATTGGGAAATCTACCCATATTCTGGGCACCCATAGCTGTCTAAATGATATGTGTGCCAGTTCTAGAAGGAATTTAAACACCTTTACACAGCTGTGACAACGTGATCAAGTCTTTGGTGTGCACACGCATAATGCACTTTATAGTCTGCACTTTATAGATCCACAGAGTAGTCTGGGTTGGAAGGGAATTCTGTGGACTGTCTTGTCAAATCCCTGTGAAAAGCAGGGCCAGCCAAATCAGGTTGCTCAAGATTGTGTCCAGACAAGTTCTGAATATCTCCAGGGATGGAGAGTCCTTAATTTCTCTAAGTAGCACGTTCTGGTGTTTAAACGCCCTTGTTAGTGGTAAAGAATAGAAATATTCTGCTATCTAGTGGCAATTTATTCGTTTCAGCTTCTCTGTTGTCTCTCATCCTGTTGCTGTGTACCTTTCAGAAGAGCTTGAGTTTATTTGGTCTACATTTTCCCATGAGCTAACTGTAGACAGCAGTAAGATCCCCCCACGGAGCCTTCTCGTCTCAATGCTGAACAAGCCCATCTTTCTCAACCTCTCCTTGGCCCTTCTCCTTGGCAGCTCCCTGATCACTTTGGTGGCTCTTGGACTTGTTCCAATGTACTGATGTCTATTGGTGAACTCCAAAGAGAACACAACAGTCCAGAAGGGGTCTTGCAAGTACTGAGTAAAAGGGAAGAATCCCTTGCCTGGACCTGCTGGTTATTGCAACTTGCTATGCAGCCAGATTTTGCTGCAAGGGTACTCTGCTGATGTGTTTAACTTGAAAATATTCATCCCAAATATTCATGCCATCTATTCACCCAGTTAGAACAGGAGAAAAGTAGGAAAAAAAACATTCCAGTATCCATATGGAGCTGGAATTAAACACACAATTCTAATGAACAAACTTCTGATGAGTAACAACCACACTAGATGAAAAAGATGGAGCAGGGATGCCATTACAGAACTTGCAGTCCTTACGGCTTCTTTAGAATTACTTTTTCCACAGTCAGCTTTGAGAAGAAATTTCTCGTGTACACTCTAAATTCACCCCAAATAAAGATGAATGATAGGTAATTATTTAAGCACCTAAGGGTGCTAGAAACATAAGAGGCATTAGTAGTTTTATCTTTAGCTAGTGCTATTTCTGTTTGAAATTGGAATTTCAATAACATTCATCACACTAAAGAAGGTCCATTGGTAAGAAGTGAGATATCATTAAAAAGGTACAGAACAACTTTTATCCAGTTTGTCCTTTATAATCTTTATAAAGGACAAACTTTCCTGTACCTGTGAAAGACCTTGGCCCCTTAGCAGTCATTTTGGAAATATGTATTACTTTCATAGATAACTGCTTTGGAATGAGAGTACTCTGATATTGTAAAAACCAAAACAAATATATATATATGTATATATATATATATGTGTGTGTGTGTGTATATATATATATATATGTAGTGTTCAAAGCCAAATATTCCTGGGTCACTTTTAAATGGTGCCTACAAAAAATGCTAAGAAACATTAATTTATGATTTAGATATTTAACAATCTCTTGAGTATCTTTAAGAAAACAGGGCTATTCTTATCCCTAAGACTGAAGGCTTCCATTTGCAAATATGTACCTACCTCTTCTATTAGGAGAGTGTTCTACATTAAGATTTTGGCTACCCTGCTTGCAAATGGTGATCAAAATATTACATAGCAGTTCCAGGTTGCAAAAGAGGTAATATTATGGATAATAAAGTGCTAATGATAAATTGGCTGTAATAGCTAGAGGCCTGGCCAAAGCTCTTGACTTACTGAAGCATGATCACATTATATATGCTGACTAAAATATGGAATTAGGGAGTACTCTTATAGAAAAATTTCAAGATCCATAATAGTTTTATATGTGGCTATCCATAAATCCAAATTTCATTTAATACGACCTCTGTCTTTGCTTTTGTTGATTGAGGACTTGCATGACCAGCTTTATAATAATTGGTGGAAAAATACTAACTTTGGTTTTTTGCAGATGCATCTCCTATTGACAGGAATTAGTATCCAGATATGACCAAAATTTGACAGCTAGAGAAACAGTTCTGTTCTTGTAGTAGTTTTAAAATAAATACAAAAGCTATACATAAGCATTATCTAGTATAAAATATATTGTTATTCTGAATAATTACCAAAAAATTAGGTGAAATAAAACTGGGGAAGGTTAATTTTAGATATATTTGGCAGTTCAAATTGATTCTTGGAAGAGTATATTATATTTGTTACCTTCAATTAAATTAATTTGATGGTTCAATAAACTAAATGATGGAGCAATTAAAGCACCACAAATAGAAAGTTGTTAGTGCTTCTCCTCTTCCTGGATTATTTTACAATTTAACACACTTTTTGTCTATTGATATCTGTGCTGCTATACAGATATATTTGCCAGAAAAACAGCCAAAGCATCATTTATCTATTGCAACTGTTCTCTGACAAATGAATGTGTCTTGGATACAGGAATCCTTTGTGCTTTTTCTGTTTTCCATGTAGGAATTTTAAATGGTTAGAAATAGAGAATATGTGCTGTTTCAAGGGCTGTACAGGTTCAAAAACCCCTGCTCTTTATGTTGGTGAGAACTTAATGCAGCAAATAATTTGAAATGTGTTTTTTTTCCCTTCCAAATTTCATCTGTAAATAAGCATAGAAGGTAGTATTTCTGTCAGTGTCAAGGGGTAGGAATAAATTATTTGATAAAAATAGGAGTAGAAAACCATGACTAGGCACTTGCACACTCCCCTGCCCCTCTGACCCCCCATCTTTCTGTAGACCAACACAATTAGTTTCAGATTTTCAGCTGAAGTTGCTTTTAAAGGGTCAACCTGGGATCTTTTAACTTAGCCTTGCAGATGGAATACTCTCTATGTCTGTGATCGAAACTAAAAACTAGAAAATATCAGTATCCAGGGGCACTCTAGGCTATGAGAAAAATTCCAAGATAACGGATGAAATTGTTCTGAAACTGTCCACGGACACCATCCGATTCTGCAAAATAACTTTGATGCTCTAGAGGACACAAACAGGACATTTTATGTCCTTACCAGAAGATAGGGTAATGGCATTTGCAGCATGGACAAGAGCCATTCCTTGAAGATGTAGTTCTTTACTTAAGGCTAGAACAGAAGAGAGGCATTTAATTCTGTTACTCTTATTCAGATATTAGCTATTGAGGTTTTTTTTAAAGTGGCCAGATGGCTGTCATGAGATATTTTTTTTCCCTCTTTTTTTGGTAGATCTTTTGCTTTAGAGGATACTAGGGAAGACTGGACTTTGATAAATTTACACAGGCGCAATCCAAAAGAATTAAAGAACGTGTAAGAAGACATAATGTACAGGGCTTTGTGAAGAGCTTTGCAGGTTAAACAGAACACTTGATTCTGAATCTGGTTTCATCTTCTGTAAGACATGCTGCAGGCAGAGGAGAACAGCAGATTTGCCAGGCACAATTTCCTTTTACAAGAAACATGCCTCTTGGATTCTAACGGCAGCCTGTTAAGGCAGGAGATCACATCTGTTGATCTGGAGCATTGCCTAATAGGGAACACTCAGACCTGTGGCCAAGGTGCTGACCAAACCTTGGTTTCTTAAACACATATTCCCAAAGTTAGGCAGACCTAACTCGTGATCCACCTTTGGAAAAGGAAAGTAAGCTAGTCTGCAGCATTTTGTACCCAGATAACTGTGAATCACTAGGATGGATTATGGATTGTCGTACCTATAAGGGAAAGATGTACCAGAATAACTTTGGAGGGATTTGTGGTGCCCTTAGCTACTGCTTACTTATTTTCATTGATCAGGTCTCGCCTTATGAGTCTGAACAACAAAATATATCAGTCCTGGGACAGGTAAGCAACAGTATTTGATGATGAGAATAAACTTCTTTAAGGGACGGATGTGTGAGACCAGTCTTGGAAAAAAGGAAGAACTTAAAGTAAATATTTGTGGTGCCAGAATGTAGGGCAGATTAGAAGCCTCACAATACAGAACATTAAGGAAAACTTTTTTTTTTTTTTGCATATGCTGTCATTTTGACTTCTACCATCAATTTTTTTTTGACTTCTAATTTTTTAAAATTGTATTGGCTCACAAACATTTGGTCTTTCTAACTATTCCTGTGGTCCATTGAAGGCCTAATATAACATCAAAGTTCTTAAAGATAATTACCTTCCTTGTTCCCATTTTTGTTATGCATTGCATGCATTTTTCTGAAAAGATGTCTTATGTCTCCTGTATGTGTGGCTAGTCTTTTGCTTTTCCAATAATTTGCTTTATGGTATTCCGTGGGCAAAATGTTGTCATACCTCATTTCCTTCAGTGTGCATTGGCAAGTAACTTCTTGTCTGTGTGAATATATCTTACATTTACTTAGCACCTCTTCCTCTGAGGAGCCCAATGTCGCACAAATATTAGGCCTTAGGATCATTTTGGCACACCAGGGATTTGCCTTAGCCTGTTTCTTGAGACATTCTTATCTCATACAGGGCTTTCAGCTCCACATGCACACTCTGGATGGTTGAGAATTTTATTGTTTTCTACTGGAATTTGGCATGAAAAAAAACCAGTTAATTGGTTGCTCTCAGATCTTGTCTGAAATGATCTACCAGAGCAAGTTACCAGTGAAGGTGGAGACCCCAGTGCTCAGTCTCTCTTGGCTTGTGACTCCTAGCTATCCCCACATCCTTGAAAATACCCTCACGTGTTCACTTAAAGAAAACATGGATAACTTCCTTTCCCAGTGCCTTGAAAACCTTGCTTGTAATTGAAATGAGATGAGGGGCTGACCAGGTCCAGGGGCTGATGGGCTCTGTCTCTCCCTCTGTCCCCCTGCCCCTAAGTCTCCCTTAGACATTGCCATTCTTCTGGGCTTATCAGCTCTTTGGGCTCTTTGGGCTTATCAGCTGCCTCAATGAGGAGGTGAGGCTGTCCAAACAAACCTACACCAGGTGAATCCCTCTCTAACATTTAGTAATATCTGGTTCTTCCTTCATGCCAGCGAGAGCGATTATTTATCGTGGTTTAGTTCTCATTATTATTCATGTGTTTCTGTGACTAAAGGCAACATTTTCTCCAAGTAATTTCCCAATAAAACCAGCTAGGCTTAGTTCTTCATTATTCCTGCATGTCTTTGTGGCTGGTCCTATCTCTTTTGGCTCAGAAAGGACGATTAATTATTCTACTTGATCTTCACTTATCATGGGAGCACTATGTAAATTATTTCAAAAATGTCCTGGTTTAGATTTCATTATTTATCTTCAGTATGACCTGGGTATTATGAAATGTGAGAATTGCATGTCTTTCTAGCACACTTCTTAGATTTTAAAAATTTGCATGTATTTTTCTTACAGGTCTTGTGGCCAGTTGTTTATTTTGTTTGTTAGTGATATATTTCTATGCCTTCTAAATTAGTTATCCTGGCTTCTAACCAGGAGCTTACTATCCCTAGTGTCTAAAAATTATGTCCTTAGCAATTCAAAACGTGTTTTCCTTAGCAATTTAAAGCATGCATTTTTAGAACTCAACTGGCAGAAACAACAAAGATGCTTTCTATCTTGTACATAGTAGGTAAATACTTTCTTTGTTTTTCCAAGTGTGAAGCAAATCTCTTTTCTTTAATGAGATCTGTGGGCCACATGTATTTGTTTTAGTGTNTTTTTTTTGTTTTTTTTTTTTTTTTTTTTTTGTGAGGAGCTTCAGTGCTGTGAGTAGAATTTTGGTTCATGGAAAAGAGCACGTGGCATAAGTGAGAGGTCCAGTATAACTTGGAGTGGCAGAGCTTTGCTTCTGCTGCTCATGTCAAGCAGTCTCAGATCTTTTCCTAATGTTTCAGCTATGAATGTGCATGAGCCTATCCTGTTCCCCAGAGGGCTGTCTCAGGCTGGTTGCACTGACTCCTTTTAATATTATGTTTTCTGTCACAGTTGTAGTAACAGTTTCCACTGATCTTTGCAGACATTTGTATTTTCTTTGTTGACCCAATAAAGAATAACTTAGGCACCAAATGTTTATTAATTTATTTGTCAAATTGAAGATACACAAATAAAACCAGGGAACTCAAAAGACATTTGCATTCCTTTATTCTTTCTTTCTGCTTGAAATATTAGAAAATTAATAATTATGTTGAGGATTTGTAGTAGCTGAACTGCATTCCTAAGAATTTTAAAATTTTTTTAAATTTTCATATTTCCTTACTGTCATATTTTAGAAGACTTTTCTTAAATTTGGTTATAGAAAGCTTACGAAAATAGTGTTTGGCCCAGTAGTATCCACCTTTTGTCTTCAGAACTTGGTTTACTTTATTAAGTAATTTTTCCCAGTAGAATAAATATACTGCTTGTCCCTTCTTAGAAGCAGAGAGTCTTCTGCATTAAGAATAGATGCACATTTAGAACTGTTAATTTTACTACTTCTTTCGTTATCTAATGCTGTAGAAGTTATGAGGGTAATTCTATGTTTAGCACCTTTTCATCTACTTTCTTAGGAATGTTTATGCATTTTAAATTGCTTATATGCTGGATAAAATCAAGCAGTATTCCAGAAGAGAGCCATGACACCTGGGCTGTACTCTTCAACTTGAAAATCCTAGGGCAGATTTACACTCAATTGAAATTGTTCATTGTCTGATCCTGTGAATCTTGTATTCCTGGCCCCTCAATGGTTGTTCGAAATCCTCTTTCTTCAGTACCCTTCTCATCTGGGAAGTGTTGCTGTGGGATTATATCTCCCATTTGCTTGGTAGGTGTTTTAAACATTAAACTAATGTTAAAAAGGTAACACAAGCCTTCTCTTCTTCGGGCAGCATCTCTGAGTGAACTCCAAGCAGCTTGCCTTAGGGATGCTCTAAATACATTTTCTGTATGAGATCTGTTCTGATCATAGGTTGAGGTCTGCCTTTAGGTAATATGAGGGTTTCAGGTTCACCAGAGAGGGTTCTCACAGTGGGAGGTACAAGAGAGTAGTATCTGGACTGATCTCAAGGAAACAAGAACATCAGATGAACAGAAATTAAGGACTGTAAAGAAAATCAGAAATTTATCCTGGGTGACTACATAGGCCTGTGATCAAAGAACAAAAATATTCTCCTAATCTCTTGAGACAGCCAAAGTTAAGTAACTCCAGAGGCCAAATAACTCTGAGGCTAAATAGCTCCTTCTCCTGCCCTCCAAATCCTTTTTGCAGAAGACAGTGTTTCAGCTCTTCCCTTGTCAGGGTTTTGCTTTCCTGTAGGGTTTGTACCTGTTAGTATAATAAGTAAATAAGGCTTCCTGCCATGAGATAATTACACATTAGCAGAAATTACAGTGCCTATTAGTCAGAAATTTAGTTTTCATTCCCTGATGTGGCAATTGTCTGAGCATTTGAAGAGGCAGGCAGGAGTCTGAGCATAGCATGATGAGAAGAGCTGGAAGAAAGGAAAAGCCTCTGCTCTGATATGATGGAAGAATAGCAGGTACCCCACTGTGGGCAAGGGAAAATGATGGCACTCAAAAAGCCTCTTTTACCACTTTGAAAGCAGAATATAAAAATATAAAAATATAAAAATATTATTTTACATGTTATAAAATATAAAAGCAGGATATATGCAGTCAGATTTGAAGTTGGAGCAAGTAAAGTAAGCAAAATTAAATGGAAAGTGGGATCTTTATGTTTCAAATGTTTTACTGAAGTTATAGGTTAAATCTCTTGGTGCTGTAGTGAACAGAGTATGGGGAGACCTTGCCTGTGCTTAGACAATGGTCTGTCTGCCTCTTCTGTAGGTTGGAACAGATGTGAACTACAGTCTGGGGAAACTCCTCTTCCTACCTTTCCTTTTGGGGATTTTTATTAAAGCATCACATTTAAAAAAAAAAAAAAACAAAACCAAAAAAAACCAAAAAACCCCAGCAAGTTAGCTGTATTTTCATTCGCTGCTCTCAAAAAAAAAATAGCCTGAAAACATTTTGGATGTAACCATTAGTTACCCTTTAGGTTGGGAAAACTAGGCCCAGCAGCCTCTCAGCCACCTCTGAAACAATGTTCCAAGTAACCATTTTTAAAGTCGCATCTTGAAAACCCTCTGCATGCAAAATGAGCATGGATCAGGAAAATCCCATTACATAGAAAATGATTAAATGGACCCAGATTAGGAAGCATCTCTGAAAGAGGAGATTACAGCTACACACAATATTAGGTATGAGGCAAGATTTTTTGACTTGACTTCAGGGAGAAAAGTTGAAAGAATAAACAGAAGAATAAAGGAGAGGAGGGGCACCACAACACATTTCTGACTAAAGCAATTTGGCCCAATAATTTCTTAGCTCTGAAAAGCATAGCAAGAGAAAGAAATGGCAAGCAACCATTATGATAAAAGAAAAATAAATCTAGTAAATTCTTCTCTTTCAAAGTAAGAGCTGATGATTTTCTTCCCTTTCACCCTTGTTGAGCAGCTTGGCTAAGAAAACTTGTGGGTTTTGTTATTCACTCTTTACACTGATTTCTAGTCTACATGTTAGTGTTCAGGAAATTCTAGAGACTCTTCCTCCTATTTGTTTGTAACTGGAGCAGATGATAGGCACAAATGGCTGCAAATTCAGCATTTCAGGCAGATTTTTTTGCTTGGGTGAATGGATGAGCCTGCAGGTAATGTTTTTGGTGGTCTCCTACCTTCCTCCCCCAGAAGAGGACAAATACTGCTTAGACATCAGCAAATCTGAGAAGCTCTGTGACTGTATGGGAGGAGCATGCAAACTCTCCAGTTGCCTTGGAAATGTTTCCCTCCTGATGTCTGAGGGACAGGGTAGGAGATCCATGACTGAGCTTTGTGTTTGAACTTATGATATTCCTACATGTTCTCCACACCTTGAGACTCTGAAGGTATGGCGTTAAGGAGTAGCACAGCCATGGCACAGTGGGATAATAAAGTCTGTTTCAGATCCTGGAATTCAAATACACCTTTGGTTGCACATCACAAAATTGTGACCTTCAATTGCTGAGATATAAACAGGGACCAGGAGGAGGGGGAATTGTATTCATTTCGTCAGACAGACCAGTGACTTGTTGCAGCACTGAATGTATCCAGTAAAACTTAAAGGATCAAAGACGTGTAGCTGTCTGACCTGTGTAGAAGCCTTTAAAATCAGGCCTTGCTTTTTATTGAAAGGTGGCAATCGTTGGAGAAAAGCTGAGGCATCAACAGAAATAATAAACCAACATGATTAGTGATAAAACTTTTTAACTCAAAGAAACGGAAGAATGAGCAACAAAATAACAGCCAGGAGAAAGAGAGAGGGGACCACTCCAGCACCCCAGCAGTCTGCCAGATAATTTAGGAGGTAAATTAAGGTACTGAAACAGGAGGCAGCCTCATAATTTGCTAAGCTTGTGAATTCAGTCTCAGAAACAAAGCAAAGCTTAACAAAAACAGATGATGGGGCAGACTAATTGGAGCAGCAAACAGGAGAAAGAGAATGGAAATGTGTATTGATTCTTTTTTGTTGAAGAGACAATTGTGTAGAAAATGCTCCAATTCCTGAAGCTGATTAGGAATAAATAATATAAAGACTTATGAGTAATCAGAAGAAAATTATTAAATGCTAGAATTCATAGCTTTATTTTTAAATTAATTGCTAGAAGTAAATGAGAAGTTTGATTGCATGCTGGCACAAACCCAGAGGCCACTGATCTCAAAGAGATATCTTTTGCAGGAATTCTGTGGGTGGAAAAATGCGTGAATTGAGTTTAGTATCAATGAAAATTTTGAATTTCCTAGGTGTTTCCTCTAATCATTATACTTCATTTTATCCATTAACAAGTTTTTAGTTATCCATAATTGAAAAATTGAGCATGTTTCTTTACCATGCTGCAAGGTTATCTATGGAACTCAGCCAATATAGAGGAGAGAGACCTGGACAGATTGTAATTTGTGCTATAAATGAATAAATGCTGTTGGTCTGGGAATATACATCATTAATTTGCCCACAGGAAGTGTTTTGTCACATTTTAAGATAGATGTAATTAAAGTGAAATTTATGCTGTTGATGTAGTTTGAGCATACTTTCAAAACATTTCTAGAAAAACATCTATTTAAATAATGCATTGATTCTTATGCATATACTAGGGTCCTACTTTTAATCATTTAGAGCTGAATAGAGGTGAGGTTCTGTTCTGCATATTTTTCCTAATACATACAAGGTTCATAATTGTGTCTTTTACAGCTCTAACTCAAATTATTGAACACATTACCAACAGTTGTATAAACCATATTACTGCTCCCTAATTCTCTCTGCAGAAAATGTCAAGACATAGTGGTTCAACTGGCTATTCTTGGCTTTACCTAGATGCTGTTTTTCTTCTAACTGATTTTTTCTTGAGTTATATATTTTCAAGATGCCTCAAAATATTTAAAAACCATAGGAGAAGTATGGGTCTTACAACTTGGGTTGTTCAGTGGTGCCATACTCTTTTTCTGTTTTCTTGTTGTGGTAAGTTGGGGAGAGTGGTCATACAAGCACAATAGCAGAAGAATCTCAGAAGCAAAAGAAGGAAGATTCCTGGTATTCTCATTCCCTCCATACGTAGAAAAACTCTAGGATACTGATGGTCATGCAGTATTACTGAGATAGCATTAAAAGGACACCAAAGGAGCATATGTTCCTTCTCATACAAGGTCTTGGGAACCTCCTGGAGGAATGGTCAGGAATTAATGGTCTGGTCTCCTTTTTAGGCAATGCATCCAAGAAATTATTTCAGGTGCATTTAACGCACCTTTTTAAATTGTTGTCTTGGGATTCTGTCCTGTCTCATAATTTTGTCTCTTCCCTTTTAGAATGCTCTTAAGGAACTCAGACAAATTTAAAATATGCAGAATAGTTGTAATAAATATTATACTGAGTGAATGAGAGGTGTTTAGCTTCCCTTTCCTTTGAGACCCAGAGACAGCAAAACACCATAAAACACCTATGAGAGTTTCTTTGTTAGGGTTATAGAAGAAAACCACAGATTTTAATTGGCAGGAACAAGCAGGCTTTTCACTTAGTTCTTGCTGCAGGCATCAGGGATTTAGATGTGGTATTCTTTTTCAGTGCTGCAAGCATTTTAAAATAAAAATGTTTGTTTCTGTTTTCAGCTCTGTCTCATTCAAACATTTTCTTCCTAGAGTGAAGAAAACTGTACAATGAAGGTACATTCCCCCATCTCTTTGGGAGATGGATTTCTTTTTTAACTCTTTCAGTCCAAACCTACATTGCTTACTTCTTGGATGTTTTCAGTTTCTGTGAGGTGATAAGTGCTCCCTGTTTAAGTCCAGTAGCTGAAAGGGTTATGAGATGTGCTGCTTCAGGAGGCCTAAAGTTATCAAATGCATCTTCTCTTTCTATTGGTCTTGAAGTGAAAATGTTCAACTCTGGTAATAGAAGGAAGCACTCATTGCTGCCCTTATTAGGGTAAAAAAGCTTCCTGTTAAAAAAAAAAAAAGATCTGAACGCTGCTTAGACTCTGATGGGATATGATTGGATCTTCATGCCCAATTTGTCCACTGAAGTAGAATCACAGAGTCAAACTTTCTGAAATGCTGTCAATTATTTCTTAACTATAATCCTATATATACTACTTCTCCCATAAATTTTTACAACTCCTGTTTCACATAAGAATCAAAATTAGAGAAGTAATGCAGAGGAAATGGGGTTTCTGCTGTTAGAGCTTTAAGAAGTAAAGCAGAAAATGCAACGGAAATCCTTGGGGAGGGAGAAGCCAATTATTGACGCGACAATGCTGATTGCTGGAAGTGGGCATGCACAGTTATTCCTCTACTGAATTCTGTAATTGTGCCTATTTTTATCTATAGATTGGGCAAATTTCAGGCACTCGTGCAGGCAAACATCACTTTCTAGAGGCAACTGATTTGCATGAGAAGTTTTGGCAACCAAACACAACAATATCGAAAATCACTACATATCGACCTCTGTGCACAGCAGTCTTGGGTTTCAGTGTTTCTAGGGCTTTATCAAATTAGCAAGCACAACTTGTACAGCCAAAGTGGACTCCGGAAATCACCAGTGCCCTCAGAAGTGACTGTCACTGGCCACTTTCCTGGATTTTTTCCTCAAATAACTCTCTGCTTCTCCACAGAGTTTTGAAATCTTGATGTTCACTGGAAGTGTCAGAAGAAACACAAACATTCTTTTATACCTAGATTATGGATTATTCCATTGCTTCTCAAGCAATTTAAGCCAGAATATTCTGGTTTTAACTTACCCTGATAGGTTAGATTTGACTATTTGAGTGATTGAGTTCATGTATGAGCTGGGGGAGAAAGAAAAACAAGAACTTGAGAGGACAAGACTGTTTATTCTTTGCGGTGCAGTTGGATGTAGATGTGGCACTTAGGAGCATGGCTTAATGGTACCAGTGCTAATAGCTGGACTTGATGAACTTACATGTATTTTTGAACCTAAATGATTCTATGATATGTGTCAATTGAAACTTCTTCTGAATTCACTGTGAGAAAACTTTGGGAAATTGCTGAACAGCAGGTTCTGAACAGAAGCTACAGCTCTCTGAGAGCTCAGTGTGTTGGCAGTAATTGCTTCACTTCAGCAAATTTAGCATATGAATGGTGTTTTCTTATAATTTAAGCAAATGATTATCAATTCCTATCAAATTATTAATTAAAAGTCAATGGAAATTGTGAAATGATCAGAAGATTGTGAAGATAGCTGAGGCAAGAATCATTAATTGTGTACTGCTTTTAACAGAGATCTCTCTAAGTACCACGCAGAGCAAAAATACTTGATTGAAGCAGAGAAGTAACAAAAAATATGTTTCTGATGTAGTTACATAATAAAATCATAGATAGGCTGTATTTTCTGTCCTCTGATGTTGTATTAAGAAAAGGAAGGAAGAACTCCAAAATACTCAAGAAAAATTGGGGAGAGACAACTCTCTCCCGTTCTACCTGACTAAAACCTCTGTTTTTGTGTATGAGATGGAGTTGCATCTTCAGTCAGACTTAGCAAGACTGTGTTTCAGCAGATTTAAAAATGCTTTTACTGTAAATAGTGTATTTGTTAAATTGTATATTTGATTAAACAAACTGCTGCACCCAGCCAGGTGGTGAGAAAAAAATGTAGGAATGTACCCAATTTGGCTCTACTGGGTACAGCAGTCTTCTCTGGAAGGTACCTCTTGTCCTTAGAGGTGTTAGAAAATGGTGGAAGCATTGTCTCAATGCCACAGAGAAAGGGATTGCCTTTTCCTGTTGTTACCAACTATGGGCATCTCTGTTTCCATGAATATTGCTGCTTTAAACTCCAGTTGTTAATCTTGCACAGAGAAATCTTGTTACCTCAGCTTCCTGCTGTCATCTTAATATAGCTGCCCATAATCTTTGCTGCTTTCTCCATATGGGGACATAACTGATGGTTTTTAGTATTGTAGGAAGGCTAAAGATGAGGTGGTTACTTTTGTTTTCGCTTCTAACCCCAGACAGGGTTCAGACCAAGCTTTGCTGGTATGTAAACCTCATGAATCAATCCTCTGCATTTCTTCATTGAACTTTGTTTCCTGCTTATTTAGCCTGTGGCTGATTGTTGAAATGTGCTCTATGACACTTCTTTTAATGTTATTTACTGCTAAAAGGAAGTCTAAATTTTCCATTTAGTTTCTTTCTATGAGTTAAACATCATGTTTTTCTGCTCACAACAATAATTTAGGTTGTAGAGGGACATGTTTTGACAGGAACACCACATGTAATTTTAAAATTAAGAGCTGCAAAATTCATGGCTTATATATTATGACAGTTTTAGGCTTTTTTGTTCCTAAAAGACTGGGTAATGTGAACAAGACATTTCCTTTAATTAGCTTTATTTACTGTTCCCTATAAAGAAACATCCAAAGGGCCTTCAGTCTGCAAGTTTATATTGGTTGAGGGAAGGAGCTACAGGCTATTGCTTCTGAAATAGTGCTGGTGTTGCAGGATGCTGCAGTATTACACCAGTGGCATCCCTGGTACATGCAACGGCAGCTAAACCTGCCCATTTTTTTCAAAGTGCTGCCATAACTTTTAATATTTTTGATTTGTCCACTCTTTAATGGAGCTAGCACAACAATTGTCAAGGTGATGAAGTGGTGAGCAGCACTTGGAAATTTTGTCTGGTTCCTTTCTAATAGCAATTAGGCAAGGAATTTGAGTGCACTGCTTGTTTTTCTGTTTGCATAATCCAGTAATCATGCATATTTTCCAGTGTTAAGCCTTTACAAATACTAATACTACGTTGCAGAAAACTCCAGAAGTGAAACCAAAGTAAAACAAAATGAATGAAAAGGATAAACAGGAAAATAAATATACAAATAATCAGCAGGAATGTGTTTAAAGAGCAAAACTTTCAGAGGCAGTATAGTATCTGAAATCATAAAGACCCAAATGTATACATGAGGAAATAAAAATGCTTCCCCACCGCAAAACAAATAGGTGGCCTTCACAGAAACCTTGTAAGAACATGTTTCCTAGTTAAATATCTGAAAATTGGGAACCTCTATAATAGTAAACCATTTTAAAAAACGCCAAAAAACCCCAACAAACTCCCTCTTGTGAATTGCCATAGGTGATCTTGGAATAAAATGAATTGTGCTTGCAAAATTCCAGAAGAATTTGTTCGAGTACTTCAGTATTTCAGATGCTGTATCTTTGTCTTCAAATTTCTCACTTAGAAAACAGTGGGGCCAGCTGCTATGTGTATCTTCCTTTGAGAAATAATGATGGCCTTTTTTTTTGGTCTGTAAAGGACTTGTAAACAGACCAGACTATAATCTCAGAATGAAATTCCTGAAGTGATTGGATGAAGAAATTTAATAACCTGAACCTGTTTGTCAAGACACTCCTTACTGATAAAGAAATAATCTGAGAGAGGTGTAGAAAGAAAATCATCATTAGTAGAAAGTCTAAGGTAAAAAGAGGAAGGCAATAGTTTAATTCCAATAAGAACAGAGGTAGGGAGTAACCCAATAAAGATTATATTTTAAGAAAGATGGATGTAAATACAACAGAAAAACCCTTAGATATTGTCAAGATTAAAATGACCTTTGAGATCAAAAGTCTCCCTGTGTATGAAGAGAGTTGTTCTGCTGGCACTGTGGATATTGTTGTGTGGAGATACTGTTGTTCTTGCTTCTTTGACATAAAGATTTCTGAAGCTTTGTACATTTTATTACAAAGAAGATTAAACTCATAAACAAAGGTTTGTGATGCAATCAGTTCTAATCTCCCAACAGAAAGACTAAGACATTCTCAAGACCAACATTTTTTTATTTCCTCTTCTTGTCTACTCTTGGTCTCTTAAGTTGCCTCTTTGCTGAATGTCATGGTACAGGGTCTTCAGTTTAAGTTTCCAACCACCATCAAAGTGTTATATTGTCCTGCTTCCTTCCATCCCCTTTCATGTTATTAGTTTATTAGTTTAATATATTATTTTATTAGTTTAATATATTATTAGTTAAATAGTCATATGATGCTTCCCTCTTTTTCCACTCTGACAGTCACTTCAGAGTCAAGTTTTCTAATATCCTCCATATTTTTCTACGGTTATTTAACAAAAAATCCAAGAAGGCTCATTCTGAACACCGTGATTGCTTGTGATGGGAAAGAATAGATCTCTATTTTTTTAATAAGAAGATACTTACTAGAAGATACTTACTAGTGTGAATTCTTAATTTTAAGAGAGAATTATGCTGCTGCTGTCTGAACAGGGATATATAACACTCTCCTATTTGCAGTCACCCAGTGGCTCTGAGGCTTCTTATATAACAATTTAAAATGCAATTTATGTTAGATAAACAAAAATTCATTTTTAATGAATTAAAAAAAACTAAGGCTTTACTCAGTCTTCTTTAGTTTCCTGTCCCTGATGGTCACCAATGATCCTGCTAGTGAAATGTTGGGAAAAGCACAAGACAAAAAAAAGCGTGATATTTTATCCAAATATTCTCCAAGCAACCACTGATCAGTGATTTTTGAAGCTCCTGAGTCAGAGGTACTGCCTTACATTCAGTGCTGCTAAATAATTTTTTTGAGCCAAAAATTTTGTTCTGTACCTCCTTGAATCTAAGTAATCTTTATTGTATCCACAAGACAGCTGAACTACTCATCTGAAGAACCATCTCTGTCTGTTGTGAATCTATCCCTTAGCATTGCCTTTCCCTGTCCTTTAATTCTTATCTTAGCAAAGATTTCCTTTAATTCTTATCTTAGCAAAGAAAACAACCTTTCTCTATTGCACTCATTGTTCATACACATCCATCATATTTCTCCTGGTTCATGGTGCCTCTTAGAGGATCCTGGCTGCTCCTCTCTACTCCTCTCCTGATTCTGTTACATTCTTCTGTCCCTTTTTGGGATGGGCAGTGTTGGAGTTTTGCTGCTATGCACAGCTGACCCTTTGAGGGGGCTGTTTTGGAAGGAGTGTCTGGAGTCAGAGGGTGGCTGCCCCTGCCTGAGCACCTCACCTGGGGGAGCACTGCACTGCAGGGACTTTGGCAGCAGCTGTAGGCAGGTCTGGAGGCTTCTCTGAGGAGAGTGAGGGCCAGAGGGCATGCACAGATCTTCTAGAGAGAGCAGAAAGGGGAGCAGGTGGAGTGGGCAGAGCTGCCCGCAACTCAGACAATCCTAAAACTGCACTAAAAGAAGGACTTGCCCACAGGGGAATAGTGGGTAGGGAGAGCATTGCATATAAACTGCTCATACTTCTGTTCTGTGTCCCTATGCTGCTTTTTTATTTTTCCTTTATTACGTTAATTTGCATTCAGATGAAGCATGCCATTTTAGTGATCTTGGCTGACAGAGAGGAAGGTGTCTCTCTCTAAGCTGTGACTGTGTTGGGGTCCTGCCATTCTTTTGAAAACGAAAGGATCCTGTCCCATTATCAAAAGCTTGGTTCCCTCCTGAAGACACGTGGACACCTCAGTTACAATGGGAGGAGGTACCAGTGGCAGCAGGGCTACCTGGAATTGTAAATGTTTACTACTGAGAATTGCTGTGACTAAGTTTGTAGATCTGTTTCCTGCTCCTCTCTGACCTGTAGCTGCCATGATCTGCGTCGTTTGTGATGAAGATCCTTCTCAATTACAGTGATTTTGGTTCAGCATAGGGCTGTCCTGTCGTTCCAGTGCGTGACTATGAACACTGCACGGACATTTTGCCGTGGCACCCAGCTCCCCTTTTTTTAAGAGATACTTACGCTGCAACATTTCATAGCTGTGAATTTATCCTCGTGACGTTGACGGAAGCAGTCCAAGTCTTAGTGAGCTACACAAAAGTGAAGATCTGCAGTGCTCAGATGAAGCACAGGTTAAGTGTTCCCCTCTTTCTCCAGATTCCCTCCTCCCAAGGCGGTTTGTGCTTCACTGATCATAAGGACGGGCTTGCTCCTTTCACCACCCTCTTTGTGCCTTCCCATGCAATTAACAGGTACCCACCTTCCACCTCACTCTTTAGTTGGTGGCTCCCTCGCCTCTTTCCCCCCACAGAGATTCTGACAGAAAGGCAGGCATAGATATTGTGTGTGAGAGGAGTGTTGGTAGGTATAATTTGTCTTTGTTATGCTGTCTCTCGTAACACACCCACTGCCATTTATAAGCATGTTCAACATACCACAAAAATTTATTCTTCTGCCCTCAGAGCATAAGCAGATTGTGGGTAGATATGCCTGCAGAAAACAAAGCTTGCATTATGCCAGTAGATTTTGTAGCAATACAATTTAGAAAAGTTTGCATTGGGGTTGGCTTTAAATTGTGACAGATGTCAAATTCCTCTGACACAAATAATAATAAAGCAGTCTTAAATGAAGAAAAACTAGCTCCAATTGCACAAGAAACCCTTTCTGGTACTGTGAGGTGTTAAAAGCAAAAATAACACTTTTTTATAGCTGAAGCATGTTTTCTGTAAAACTGAGCTTAAAACTTAAAAGATATTTCTCTAGTTTTTTTTTTTTTTTAAGAGGAGTAATTGATATCTCTTATATGCAGCTTGTCTTCTGTCAGTTTATAGCAAAACTGTGGTTTTGGAGGTGTAATTAGCTGAAGTCTGCACAATAACTTCTGTAGACACTTGCAGCTGAAGCTTTATGTTATGCAATAAAACTCTGAAATTAGGTATATTTTAATTAGGAGAAAATAGTGATAATACCAAGCTTTGTTTATTAAGTAGTCAAAAGGTTCAAATGAACTGTGAATTTTGAAGAAGACTTTGGCAGGAGATGAAAAACACAACAGCATAGTTCAGAATTTCCTTTAGTCTAGATGTAATCTCATTATTGCTGTGCAAAAGTTCAAAATAAATTGAGGTCTGGACATTCTGTAGATGTTTGCTTTTGACGTTCCTAATCTGGGAATGTTTTTAAAAAATAAGCACTTGTGTTTTTTAAAGCAGACATTGAACTTTGTAAAAACATCCATTTTGGGATGGGTATAAGTCGCCAAAGACCAGGAAGGAACAAATGTGTTTCTTGTTTGCCAGTCACTATGGAGAGACTGTGCCTGAGCTCTCTACATTAATTCATCAGTTTATTTGTCCCTTACATCTTGAGCACATAAGGGATCTAGAAAGGCTTTTGTGTCCCTTTCACTGTCTCACTACACTGCCTTTCTAGTCAGGGAACTCTTGCAAGTCAGATTCCTGCACCTGCTCCTAGGGTTTTCAGCAGGCTATATGAAGAGCTTTGTTAACACATGATTGCTTTTCAAACACCTGGTGTTTTTCTAGGATTGTAAGCTATCCAAAATACAGTTTAAATGCATGAAAATACAGTAGGTGTATATTTCCAGACGCTCATCAGTATGTTTTATGGCCTTTCCTAAAAAATTAGACTTGCAATGATAATTTGCTTTTTAATATGTCTTTGCTCAGGGTGCTGTTCAAAGGCCAGGACATATCACTATAAGTAAGCTTGAGAGAGAAATAACCCTACTTAGAAGAATAAGTATTGTTTCAAAAACAGCTCTTACTCATCAGAAAATCAATCCTGGTATCACAATGGGTAGGTACATTGACTGTCATCTTGGTGCCCAGCTGTGGAATGGCAGGCCACATTTGAAAAAGGAATGGAGATTATATAAAAGTCTTCAACATGGAGCTGAATGGATCCAGGATGCACTTAGGGCACTTGAGAATTTGTATTTATCCTTCTTTTTGCCTGTAAAAGAAACAAATGGCAGCAGCTTTACAACAACCAAAGAAAACCCTGACTAAAACAGGTTAAAAGTCATGAATAAATTCATGGCATAATAATAAAAAATCCATCACAAGTTATTAAACTCAAAGATGTAAACACTGTCTTGGTGAGACCTGAAGCCATAGATTTCTGGAAGCTGAGAGCACTATGTTTATTGCCCTCTTGTTTCTGACACATCTGTTACTGTCTGCTGGCAGACAGGATGCTGCATGAAGTTGACTTTGTTCTGAGCAATATATTCTTACTTTTTTTTTTT
>VWZV01007110.1:31667-62729 GCA_013397155.1 Irena cyanogastra | reverse complement strand
TTTTTTTTTTTTTTTTTTTAATGTCCTGGAAGGAAACAATCAGTTACAACTATAGGCAGCAAATAATTCAGAAACCACCTAGAAAAAGTGTCTGTTCTAAGCAAATGTCTAGTAAAAAATGAATCAATAATCTAGAGCTTTCTAAGAAGTATTAAGCATTATTGGCTCACAGAAAAGACGGATGAGAATGAACCTTATGGTCTCCAAAGACACCACAAGAACAATTAATGAAGCAACAGGAGGTTCAAAGTGTCCACCTTTAACTTGCACTTTTCTCCATGGATGAGGACATTTATAGTGTCACTGTGACATCCCAACTTTTATATTTCTTCTGTTTTGCAGGAACATTAATGTCAGCCACTGTCCTCTCTTCCCACACAGATACTGTAACACAAGTGAAAATGTGCTTTCTGCATCCCTCATAGTCACTAAATATCAGTAAAACTGCTGAAAGATGTGTATTGAATAAACAGAAGTGCATCTTTGAAGCTGGAAAATAAAAGAATAGACATGTCAGCAAGGCGAGTTCAGCTTACTTCAAAAAGAAAAACTATGTTGCTACCAGAACCAAGGCTAAGCCAGAAACTTCAAGCTTGATTTAAATGAGAAATAGAATCACAGAATGCACTGAGTTGAAAGGGACCTTCACTTGCAGTGCAGTGCAGAATGGCACAGTTCCCTCCCCTGTCTGGCTGGTGATGCTGTGCCTGATGTACCCCAGGACATGGCTGGCCTTCCTGGCTGCCAGGGCACTGCTGACTCACGTTCTGCTTGCAATTGGCCAGGACCCCCTGATCCCTTCCATGGGGCTGATCTCCAGCCTCTTGTTCCCAAGCCTGTCCATAGATCCAGAGTTGCCCCATCCCAGGTGCAGAATGTGGCTTCAACTTTCTCTTGCTGAATTTCACACTCTTTGTGATTGCCCATGTCCCTGATTTGTCGAGGTCTCTCCACAGTGCTTCTCTGCCTTCAAGGGCGCTGACAGCTCCTCCCAATTTAGTGTTGTGGGCAAACTTAGTATTCCTTTGAGTCCTGTGTCCAAGCCATTTATGAAGACATTGAGGAGTATTTGCTCTACGATGGAGCCCTGTGGAACCCCATTAGTGACTGGTCAGCAGTCTGATGTCCCCTCATTCCCTATAACCCTTTGTTCCCAGCCCATGAGCCAGCTGCTCACCCTTCACATGACGTGTTTATCCAGCTGAATGGTGGACATTTTGTCCAGAAGAAGAGACAGAATAAAACACTTTTGCCCTAACTTCTCAAGCAAGTTTCTGAGAAGACAAATGGTGAAATTAAGGAAACTAAGTTTGACAAGGAGAACCTTCACCTCATGACACCATGCTGGTTGTGACTGATGACCGCGTTGTCCTTCAAGTGTTTTTCAATAACTCCCAGAATAATCTTGTCCAAAATTTTACCGTGAACTGAAATAAGATTCTTGGACCTGTAGTTTTCAGGGTCATCCTTCTTGAAAATCAGGACATTTTCCAGATTCCAGTCAACCGGGCATCTCCAGACTCCCAAGACCATTCCAAGGTCACTGAGGGAGGCCTCAAACTGGCATTACCCAGTTCTTTGAGTATTCTCAGATGAAACTCACCGGATTCCATAGATTCATAGGGATCCAGCTGGAGGAGCAGATTCCATACAAACAATGAAATTTAATGAAAAGAATAAAATTACAGAATGTGAAAGCCAGGTTTTCCTTGCTCTGTTGACTTTTCAGTTACAGCTCTCCAGTGCTCTCTCCAAGGTAGCCTGAGAGTGCTTTCTTCCCTCTTCTATTACAAAGCCACAGGTCAAAGAGGTGTCAGCCTTCAACCTGGAAGAGAAAAGTATGTATGTTTGGAAAACTCTGTTGGTAAGAGAGGAGGAATGTAATCCTCTCTTCATATGTATGTCTGGATGTAATAATCCTGTTGTCTATCAGAGCCACTTTTTTGGAGGTTGCTTTCTTCGTACTTTTTCCCTTTCCCCTGACTCCCTGGCCTTTTTGATGGCAGTTTTTAAAGTCCCAATGCTATTCCTGGAGAATAAGAAACAACTTCTCCTATTTTTAAAGCAGATCTCTGTTTTCTGTGCCTCTGTGTTTCTAACTTGTGACAGTTTTAGGAAGCTGATAACTTCAGAGCTTGATTTGTTTTGATTGTTTTGCAAAACCACTTTCGTGTAATTCCCAGAAATTGTAGTCAAAGAGAGAGAAAGAATCATAAAACATATGAAAATACATGTTTATTAAATAATGAAGCTCATCTGGCCAGGTTCTTGGTTGCAGTGTGATAAATCATGTGTCCTTAATAAGGAATAAGTAACACTGTTTTGGGTACAATTCTCCTCTTGTTGTCAAGATTAGTAGCATTATTAAATCTATATGGAGCTCCATACTGGATATTTAGTCTGCTTGCATTTTTTATTAGATTCAAGATTATAATTCAAGCATAGTTGTAAACCTGAATACTTAATACTAAACAACACAGAAAAAGAAGCCTTTTTACAGAAACCATTAAGCCCAAAAAGGAGAGGTCACTGTTTCTGTGCAAAATATAAAATATAAAATATATAAAGTATATAAAATATATACTTATATGACTTTCATAATAATTAATTATGTTATATTTTGTATGGGTGAGAGATTTCTCAGATACTGCTTGAAACCAATTATCCATAAATGTGTATCTCACTTGCCACTTCCCTTTCAGAGAGAGGATGTTTAGATTGCTCCTCTTCATCTTACAGCTTAAACACTAATAGTTGTGAAGACAGATATTGGTCACTGGGTATTTTATATATATACCTATCATTTTTTTGCCTTTAAATGCAACTTCTCTTGCTGAAATTCTGTGTATCAGCCTAGTTGAAATTCAGCTATAGCAATTTGTATGCTGCCAAATCTAGACTGTAACCCACAGGGGACTTCATTAGTAGATAACTTTTTTTACAGTTCAAAGATTTCACTTGAGAATTTTAAAACTCTCTAGTTTGCTAATTAGCTTATCTCCAAGGACTGTATTTAACAGTGTACAAACCTTTTTTATTGAAGTGGGCATTCGCACACATATCCATTCAACCTCCAGCATCACCATCCCCTGTTGCATTCAAGGACAAATGCTTTTAAACTTTGTGTGTCATAGAAAGGCTTTCCCTGGTCTATCATCTCTGCTGTTGCAGAATGCCTCTTCTCTTCTAATGTACATGAGCATAAATAATCCAGTTTTAAATACACTAGTATTTAAACTACACTAGTATTTAAACTTGCACTGTGGCACTGCAAGAGATTTCCCACACAGTTACATTCTTTTAAAGTCCAATGTTAGTTAATTCTTATAGTTGGAATAATCAAGTCAGTCCCAAACAGAATATTAATCACAAGCCTTGCCACAGGACTGTATTCATAAAGTGTTATTCTGTGGATTGCACAGTTTCCAAGCTGAGTAACATTGCTGATCAGGTCTGTGTAATCAATTGCAGTCTGCAGCAATCTAATTGTATGGGAATGGAAAGATTTCTTTTGTTCTGTCAGGACTCATTATGCAGCAGTTCCAGAGTGCCCCTCCGCTACTGAAGTGTTTCAGCTTCTCAGTGTCTTCTGCACAGGCTCTGGGTGGGTTGATGTTCCCAGCCCTGTCACCTCACTCCAAGCTTCTTCTTAGTGATAGGACAGACTCCATTATCCAAAGAGTGCTGGAGGACAATTTTTGTATTTTTGGTGTATCTCAGAAGTCATAATCATCTGTAGGTTGGTATTGTGCAATCAATAATGTTATTTGAAATTTTTACTTCTTTTTTTGTGTTTCAAATGAAGACAGAGTCCTGAAAGACTGCAGTCTCACAGTGACTGTCAGTTCTTGGTATACAGAATTGTACTCATAAGAAGATGATAGATACATACTAATTGGAAGGAAGAAAGGAAGCTTATTTTATTGTGTTTTTACAAAGTCAGTTGTTCTAGTTTCTGTGAATATAGAGTTGATCCTTAGTGCGTGTCAATAGGCCTTGGCTGTCCAATTCCTACTGACTTACTGAGTTATCTTCTTTTTTTTTTTTTTTTTACCAAAGGCTATTTCAAAACTTAGTCAGAGTTCTCCTTAGGAAACACACCTGCATGCCCAAATTCTGAGTCCCTGTACTGCATCCCAATATTAATCTCTGCACTGCTTGGGTAGTACGTATTTAGATGGAACTGTTAGATATAACCCAACGCAAGTGCTATCTGAAAATAACATTTCTTCATGCATTGCTTTTCCTCTGCATAGATAGAGGAGGGAATTGGTCTTTTATGCTTTTCAGATTGGGTAAGCACTACCGATCTGAATTCAGTTACACAGATTACGTTGTGTCTGTTGCCCACTTGTTTTTCTTAGAGATTGCATCTGGGAGAGCTGACATCTTTAAATGATCTGAACTTTGGATCCAGAGTAGTGACTAAAATATTTTTGTGAGTTTCCATCACTGTACTTTTAGAAAATTCTCCTATTCTCTGTTTAGTTCTGTATTTAGTTCCTTTTATATGTGTGGACCTTTAAGCTCACCTTGCTTGACAGGTGCTGAGCTGATGGACCCCTGACACTGAGAAATCAAAAGCCAAAAGTATGCACTGTTGAATGGTCCTGAAAATTTTAGGATTTAATGCAAAACTTCAATTTTCAATGGTAGGACAAAATCTAGGTAATCATCTTTTTAACTAGATTTGCTTTTTTTCAAGAGGAAAGACTAAGATTTTCATACAACAATTAATTTAACAAGCAGAAGGAAAAAGGTATTTCAGAATATGTCTCTGCTATACCTATGGCATTCATTCTTGAATGTCCAAAAGAGTAGCTCACCAATGGAATTTCTTTAGCATGTGAAAGTACTTTTGGTGTATTTTTTCCCTAACATAGTAATGTGAAAAAGTGCATTTAGAATGTATTAATATTGGGCATTCAGTAGACCATCTATCATTTTGGTTTTGTCTGTTGTTTGGAGGAGTTTGACTTTATTGAGGTCAGTTTTACTTATGTATGCTCCTGTACTCTTGTTTTAAATTATGTGTTTTGTTATGGGGTATGTACTGAATCACAGTCAGTTGTATGACAGCCCATTCAGGTCTGGTAATGACAGACTCTAGAAGATAAGACCCAGTAGCTTGAGAATCACTATATTCAATATTGTGTCTATTCATGAAAAGTAAGGGATTTTTTGGTGGATTTTCTCCCCTCTTCCTTTTACAGAATAAAAATGATATTAGCAAATTCATTTGTCATTGTTCTACAGCTGCCTTAGATCCAAGGCCAAATTTGCTGCTCTTTGTCTTTCATGCCTTTTAGAGTGCTATAATTTCCTCTGCTCTTGAAGTGAAATATTTAAAAAGGTAAAAAAAAAAAAGATGCAAGGTAAAATGAACACTTTTTTGGTGAAGCATTCTCCTTATACTTTAATCTGATAAAACTTTCTAAACCTGAGAATCAAACCAACATAAATCAATAGGATTTATTTCAAGTTTGCTACTAAGAAAAGATCATGCTGACCTATAGTTCTGGTTGCAAATACTCTGGCACAGTATCTTAGTGCCTTATCTGCTAAGAAAAAAAACAGTGAACACACAGGAAAATTAGCTCTGAAAAACATAGAAACAGAGATGTTAATAAATACCATGTTGTGCACAGTTACTTTTTATCTACAATACATGAAAAAATTTCCTTGAAAGTATTCTTTATTTATACTTCTTAATGAGCAGATTTTAAAACTAGTTTTTATTTATGATGTAGAACACACTTTGCAATTCATATACCACTGAACTTGTAGAGAAAAAGCTTTTCTATTCAAAAGTTTATAGGAAGGAAATACAAGTAGTACTGTGAATTACCTAAAGAATTGAAACAAATATTTGAGTGAAATGCTTTATGCTATTTGAGTAGAATTAATTGTATTAGACCTGTATAAATCTCCACTTCTTACTGAGGAATTATTTTCTTTGGATTTGTTCTTATTTGTGGATTTACTTTCATTAAGTGGTTCAGCTGTTTCCTAATTCAATCTCTACTGAAATAGAACTGAAAAGGCAGCATTTTACAGGATTTCTGATTAGCCATTTCAAACAATATTAACTGCCAGTTTAATCCTTTTCTGGTCTCTAAACTGTGGAAGCTATTTTTTTTATATTTATTTTTTGAGTATCCTAATTGCTAGAAGCTATTCCCTAAATTTGTTTGGATAAACAATATTCAGAACAGGGATAATTTCTGAGGAGTTCTTCATCTACAGTTCAAACTTCCTCTGGCATGTCTACACGTGCTTGAATATGCCAGTCTGTGGGATATCAAACTTTTGTTATGAATTTGTGTGAATTTGGAGAAAAAAATTAATGTGATTCAGAAAAGTAGCAGCTGAATGCTCTTTCATGTGATGTAAATGAAAGAGCAATCACTACAGTAAATGTTGAAAAGTTTCTCCAGTTCATACTAAGACCAACCCCTGCTTGGATGCAATTGTACAGTTTCTATTCCAGACACACAGGGCTGATGTTTGTAAGTGGTACTCTGTTCTCAAAAAGCTTTATGGGTCAGTCTGCCAGGATGCTGCATTGCTACATAAAAGTTCTTCAGTTGTCTTCACCTATTTTCCCTACTCACTTGCTAAGTGAAAGCAAGAGGACTTTGCTTCAATAGGATGCTGCCGCACAGATGTTGAAAACTAACTTTTTGTTCAATATCTGGGCAGATGTAAAGCTTCTTCCCAGATGCCCTGGGTAATCCAATTTAAACTCACTGTGTAACCCTGTCAATTAATGTGCCTGAGGGGTATTTCTAGGGAGCAACTACTGCAAAATCTAAAATCAGCTTCCAACTTTTTATAGGAAATGCAAGCTCCTACATTCTGAATGCTGCTGTGCCATGAGGGTCATATCATTGTCTAGGAGATGACTGCCTGCTAGATGATCTTTTTTGCTTTTACCTTGTCCCCATGTTTTCCCAGCAACAGTGAAAGATAAAAGCAAAAGTGAAATGGTGCTTCTAGGTATATTTTAGGTGCCATAGTCTATGCCTTAATCTTCACTGAAATATTCAGTTATAGTTCTGTATATTCTGTGTATTCTGTATGAGTAGCCAAGACTATGTGTCTTGAGAAAGAGTTCCTTTTTGTGCTTTTCTGTTACCAGGCAGTTCTATTTCCAACAATCAATGAGAGTGGTCAGCTGACAGCTTGTAATTTATTTTTTTTTTCTGTCAAATGCATTCAAACATCTTTGTTCAAGTGTAAGGAGGCAAGTGGTACAGATGAGAGACATCCTGCAGCAGAAAAAGCGTTTTCACTACTGTTCAGGCTGCTCATCTAAACCCGTAATTGCATGCCACGTGTACCCTCAAGCAACCATCTGACTGACTTGTGGGCAGACTCCATGCCATCTGAACAGATGGGCATGAGTGTAAGCTGACAAGGGAGCCCATATGTTCCTAAATTGTGAATGTTGAGGAGGGGATTCTTAGCCAAGAATGTGCAGATGACTTTCCAAGTCTTACGTGATTGTCATTAAGATCTGCTGGCGCTGCCAAGTGAAGCTTACTCCTTTGAATTGACTTTTGCAGCAGTTCATTGTGGAGTGAGTTTCTGGCTGAACACTGGATGTCCCTAGACTTGAACCTTGCTAAGAGACCACTGTGGATTTTCCACAACATTTCCAAGCCTAGGCTTTGCTTGTGACATGTCAGGAAAGTACAAACATCTGTTCTTCACTCATCTTTTTTTTTTTCTCTCCAGAGAAGAGAGGATTTGAGTGTTAGGATGTGAAGCTAGGCCAAGAAATATCTCAAGGTTTATTTTCTGTTACACGATCCCAACTGATCACGACAAAACACAGATTAAAATAACCAATCCAAGTAGTTGATATAAACCATTAAGTCAAAGTAGATGTTTGAGTACTTGAAGGCAGTTGATATTTATACTCAGAGACATAGAATGGTCTGAATCGCAAGCAACACTAAAGAACATCTAGTTCCAACCCTCCTGCCATGGCCAGGGACACCTTCTACTAGACCAGGTTGCACACAGCTCTGTCCAACCTGGCCTTGAACGCTTAGAGGGATAACAAAAATCTGATTATATGTGACAAATTTTAACATGTTTGACTGTATAATCAAAAGAAAAAAGAAGAAGAAAAAAAATCTTTACAAATTATATTATACCTAATTATTTAGTTTTGTTTCATTAAATAGTTCCTCTAGGAGATAGTAACTATAATCTCTAAGACATTGTAGTGAAGAGTAACTAACAAGGAGTTTGAGGAAAAACTTCTCAATTCCTAAAGGAGAAATAATATAGCTTAGCTAAATAATAGATATTAATCTAATTTTAAAGTTGCATGAACCAAAATAATTTCTGTTCCTCCACAAAGAAAGTTTATTTAAGTTCTAGTAATTTTGCCTGCTGCCATAGTAACTTAAGACAATAAGATAAATTTATGTGAAGGTGGATTTGTATTTTGATAATTCTAGTGTGTAACTACACTATTTTCAATCACATTAACAATAGTACTGCTAATACCAATCATTGTTTCTATTGTTCATCTGAAAAAAAAAAACCCAAGATGTAAAATGAGACAAAATTTTTTACAAAATCTAGAACTACTTTGTGAGGAAAATGTAGGAATGCGTACATGGCAGCAAATCTTCTGCAAGTTTCCTGTCAGCAGAAGATAGGCTAGTATGGCTTTCTGTCAGTACCTTTGGAACCCCGCCCCACCTCACTTGTGAGAAATAATATCCCCAACTTGGCAGAAAAAGATGACAATCTGAGTTAACAGTTGAGTAACTTGAAAATTAGTCATTAGCGGCGGAAGTCTCCGATACATTTGCAAATAAACATCATGTATGAGCACTGGAACATCGTGCCACATTTCTTTAAAGAATCACATTTTGATTTGATTTGATTTGATTGGCCAAGTACCATCTGTCATCTTGGCAATGCCAGCAGGGACCCATGTAAATCAGCACATTCCCAAGTTCCTTGATTGGAGCTGTAGCGAAGTGAATGGAAATCTCCCAAGCTGAATGCCTCATTTGAAAAAGCATTTTTTTCCCTGATTTGTAGTTTGTCATTAATAGCGTGTACTGAGAGCTGAAACTGAAGTTCTGAAGGCTTTGCAAAGACGCCATGCTTGCTCAGATCTAGCACTGCTGTGTGAGTAATTGCTAGTTAGCAGCACGAGCATTTCCAGGCTGCTGACACTGTGAGCTTGACAACTGACAAGTTTCACTCCCATGCCATAATAACCCACAATGAAATGCAAAGCAGAAAGCAAAGATTGCAACTTAAAAAGAAGACAAAAGAAATGTTAGCAAATCTTTATTCAGTGCTCCTGGAACATCATTGTCTTAGCTTAAGAAAGGTGGTTATGGGCAAGATGGAGATTGCTGCTAAAGTAAGCACAGGCATAACTACAAAGTACAGCTTTGTTGATGATTCCTTTGTCAAATGCTTCTGCTTTGCAAGGGAGTTGGAGAGCTTCACTTAATGTGGTGGTGCATCTCGTAGCACTTAAAGTCTCATTAGAGCCCCAGTAGAAATAGAGCACCTTTATGCTTGTTCTACAGACTTGATAAAATTAGTGCAGTGGACAATACCCTTTAAACAGTTTTAAGCCTGGTATTCTTAATTCATAGACTTGTTCTCATTTTACTGAGCCAGGTGGTTCAAGGTCCTCTGTCCCAGACAAGAACCTTGCCAGGTGCTGCACTGCCACAGGGTAGTAAACACATTTCAGCTTACTTTGTTTTAGTGTTAAAACAGAAAAACTGTACTCTCTGTCCCTTTGGACCATTCACCTCATCCATCTTTAGTGCTCCCTATTGAGACTCCCTGTTCTCTTCTGATTCCCTAGTCTGCATTGTTCTGATTTCTTTGGGAGACTGTTTCCACATTTCCCACATCACTCAGAGTTACTGCAGTGCCCTAAGAAGACTATCAGTCATTGATGACCCAGAGAGGAAGAAATAGCTACCTAATATTCAGTTGTTCTATTTTTTTTTTTTGTTTTTGAGTTTTAGACAAATTTCCATTTTTAACTTGAAATTACTACTTTCCTTTAAAAAACAGAAAAATGAATTATAACATAATTCATTTGAACAAAAAGCATTTTTCTGTTTTGCAAGTGATAGAGTCATTCAAATTATTTGAAATAATCTAAAATCTGTTAATTCATTTCAAATTAGCCATTCAAAAAAGAAAAGAAATTGCAAGATTAAAGATTCCTTTCTAATTTTAAATATCTTGAAGAATAGATATTAAAGAACATTTTGGACTGCTATTTTGCTAGAAAGGCATATGAAAATAAGTGTCTTTTTTCTAATGCTGGAGGATGACCACGAGAGGCTAACGGGTTGCTGACTTATCAAAAATACTGTGAATATTTGCTGGTGTGACTGAGTTGTTGAAGAGCTCAGTAACTCGCTTATGACAAAGACATTTGCATTTATAGTTCCAGATTAAATAATGTATCTTTGCTGTTCTTTCAGTTTTGCATGTTGCTGTTTTTTCTTTTTTTTTTCCTCACAAGAAAGAGCTCACGTTATTTGGGCATCTTATGTGTTTCATTTCTGCATTTCGCTACGTGAAGATCAGTGCTCATCTCCCCAAAGACCAGCTGGTCAAAAACACAGCTTCCTCCACTCCCATATGAACTAATTGAAAAGCTACAAACATAACTAATTTTTAATTACATAAAATGCAAACTGAGTAGGAGAAAGTGGAACAGGAAGAAGCAGAACTTGTAGACAGCTCTTCTCCTGCCCACTTTCTTTCTGCAAATGGCTGTTTCTCTATCTGGCTTCAACCATCTCAGCAACTTTTGGCTGCAGCTCACAGGGTATCCTGCCTGTCTGTTCCCAGCTCCTCCTTGCTCCATTTTGCACAAGCTGGGATTTTTCCCCTATGCCACCGCCCATGTCTCTGGAACGTCTCTCAGTAGCTGTTCCAGGGGAGGAACATCACTCCCCTCCCCTAAATGTTCCTGTGTGATATCTTCTCAAAGAAATGCCCTATGTAACTGAGGACTAGCATGGCTCACTACTGAGAAATGACTTCTTCCTGATAATGCAACTTGTAGCTTTCCTTAGCATTTCTTTTGCCTTTTAGGCTTTAGTGTAGATTGTTAATTCTCTTCTAATAGCTTGATTTTTCTCTTTTTTTTTTTTTTCTTTAACTCTCTCCTTTTTTATCCTTCAGTTTTCTTATATAGTCCATGGTAAATATGAAGGTTTTATTTCACTTTATTTCATTCATGTTATGTAATACATAGAGATCATAACGTTTTGCATATTTTTCCTGATTTCAAAACAATTCTTTATGCTTTCTGTTGTAATACATAAAAACAATTGAAGCAAAGCTCATTTTCAGCTTTAGAATGGCTGCAAGACATGGAAGGTGGCTCAGGGTAGGCTGTTTGTAAGGTCACTAATTCAAAGATTTAGGTTAGCTGGTTATTTCATAGTTAGTGCCTTTGGAACATCTCTGAGCACTTGTTGTAAGGTTTTCCTTGATTCATATCACAGCAGAGGTTTTTCGTAACCTCTTGTTGCCTATTTATGCTATATAATCTTGGAAATTCACAGATTTAGGGAAAAGTGTTTCTTCAATAACTGTTATTTCTCTCTCTATAATCTCATACATTTCAGAATTGAGATATTTTCAACCATTACCTATTGAGACAAGCTCATGTCGTATCACTAAAAGGTGTTATTACCAAATGAAGTTAGGGTTTCCAAAATTTACAGTTGTTTTGAAGGCTGAAATCAATACAGTTATCTGAGATTTTAGGTCTTGTTTATGATGGAATATGTTGAGCTACTCTATCTTTAAAATTTTCGGCTTGCATCAAAGTTGCCATTAATCTGTAAAGCTTAGTGTTATTTAATTAAACTTCCTAAAGGAGAAGTTTCAAAAGGTCCAGCTGAGATGTGAAACTATTTGAATGATGATAACAACAACAAGAATAGTAATACAGCTTGCATAGTGATCCTTGCTTTCCCAGGACGTGGAAGGTCCAAAACCAGATTACATAAAGAGTAAATGCAATCTGGAGGAGCATTGCTAGCAAGGATAGAAGGGTCATGGACTATGAAAGAAATCAAAATTAGCTTCTTTGTTATGATGTAGCAGAGAGGGACAGATATGATGAAAGCAACTGATGCCATAGTTTGAATATCTGTTTGAATTAACAAAAATTCAGCCTTCTGAAAGTGGGGTGTGCAGTTCCTGCTGCAGTCTGTGGAGAACAAGTTACATCTGAATCATTGTTTCCTGATCTTGAGAGAGGTGTCTAAGAAATAAGGATGATCTGCTCTCTGGAATTGCCTTCTGTCCTCTGTAGACTGTAGAGGAACCTTGGAGACTTGTTTAGGCTAAGGATCTAGCTTGTAAACAGCTAAAATGAGAACTATATTTAAAGAAGGAAGCTGAAAAATCAAGGACACAGAGGAAATCAACAGAAACAGTATGAGGGCTGAGGGTAATTTCAGATTGAAAGAGGGAGCTCAGTATGGTTTGTTTTATCTAAAAGATGAGTTACATGAAATGTGATCGATGTGGATAAGTGTTTTCATGGGAAGGAGTTGCTGGGTATCACAGAGCTCTTTAGTCTAATAGGGAACTGCATAACAAGAACCAGCAGCTGAAAGACAAAACTAGAAACATGCCAGCTGAAAATAAAGAGTGAATCATTAAGAATAAGGATGATTAAACTGTAAAATACGATCTTGGCAAGTGTTGAATTGTCTATTCTGCACACTTAAAGTCAATATCAGGCACTAAAATGTTTAAAACATAATGAGCATTTTACTTGTAATATAAAATGCTAGGTGTAAGATGCCTGGTTTATAATACTAGCAGATCAGATTCGGCTTTACACACTTCCAATTTAATGAGTAATCACATCCTCTTCTTTGTCATATTTCTGTTTGATATAACACTTTACTGTGCTGCTTTTTGGATACCGTGATTTCTTCTTTGTTCAGCTGCTCTAGTAAGTTCTGATGCAGGATTTCATTAGTTTTCACATATCTTTCCTTTCTTAGTTTTATTTTATTTTATTTTATTCCTACATAAGATACAGCTAGAAACTCACAAGAATGTGTTTACTGTTTGTTGGCATACTTTCCTCATAAAAAGCTTCAATTTAAGATTTAATTTTAGGAATAATACCAGTAAACTTTTTAAAACCAGAATGACCGTCCTAGACTTTGGAGCTAGAAAACTTCATCTGTCTAAGAAAGATAGTTAAACAATCTCAAGGTAAGCACAGAGCTTTTTTTTTTTTTCTCTGTTTCAGCCTAGATTCTGACTCAGATCCTGTGATGGTCAAAAGGGCTCTACTGTATTTTGAGTTTGGGTTTATCTGCTGGTCAAACAAGTAAAGACTTCTGCTCTTGTTAGGAGCTTCCTGAGTGCCTGAACTATTAAGCACTGAAAAACATATAAAATATGTCGTCAACTCTAACATGACATTTGTGATAATGATATCTTTAGGACTACAGTAGCAAGGAAATCCCTGTGTCAAAAGACTTTCCCTTCAATTCCTCCCAAGGGCTGCGCATCAGAAATCTTCCTCAGATGCAAATAAGCTATTTCATTAATTCATCTGCTAATCCTCACTTTCTTGTTGATCCCGTGCATTCTCTGCATTAGGGACAGAGTTATCATACAGATCATCTTGCTTTGGGCCTGGTGGGCAGAGCTGTTCTGGCAGGACCATTTATTCCAATGTGAAGGGCAACTAGGGGAGATTTTTCTGTACTTTCCTTGCCCCCATTTCATATCAGCATTTGCTGTTGCCACAGACACATATCTCACGTCCTTTACTTATGGCAGATATTGTACATCTTCCTTGTCTGCAACAGTCTGAGTGACAGACCTGTCAATTCTTACAAGGAAGTCCAATAGTCAGTACCTTTTCCTAGTTCTGGTGTAAATCTCAGGCTTTCATTTTGCTGTCAACAGATCATTCTGTTCTCCTTCAGAGCCTAGCAACAAGTCATCCTTATCACTATTTGGTTATGGTCCTTTACTGTCTCAGGCTTCCTGCTGCTCTTTTCCTTGTCACTTCAGTGTTCCCTTACTGCTGTCCTGTGCATCATGTCTCAGTTTCACTTTCTCAGGTGTTCAATGTGAATTTGACATCTAAGGGGGTAAAAATAGTCCAGCTTTCTCTGTAGTATCAAATTTTAAAGGTAGATGATAAAAAAATTGTCCAAATATACTTTGTTTTTGTTTTATCACTGACTGCTAGTGGTTTTTTTTTAAGACAAGGTCAGTCCTTTGTCCGTGTTGAAACTTGGTTCTCAGCCCGTGGAAGTGATCAAAACAATGGGATGAGCTACAGCACCCACTTGGGAGACCCATCTCCTAGCTGCTAGCCCTACAGAGCAACAGGGAGTAAAATGAATTAATCTAAAGTAAAAGATCAAGGAGCTGCTAGTTCTTCATCAAGGAGTTAAGTTTGCATACTGTTGCTGCCTGAATCATTTATGAAGAGAACCACAGTCCCTTGGAGGATGTAGCTGAATGAGTAGCAGTTAATCTGTAAGATTGATACCATCTCCAGCAGGGAAAATGGCACAGAATCACATTGTCAGAATGTACATATTTTGTGAAATTACTTCTCAAGGCATATCCTTTTGGCATCTGGAGGTCTGCATCAGTGTGTGCAGACTGTAATTGCAATCTCTCTGAATTTTGATATTTCCTAGGAGTTCTTTTCTGTTATAATTCTTCCCATACAAATGGCAATATGAAAGACTTAGGGTTGAAAGGCCAACCACTGAAAAATCCATGAGTGCCAGAAGTAAAATTACAAGTCTAGGTCAAACCATTTGGATGTTCATGCTGTGCACGAGTCTTTATTTAGGTGCTTTTTTCTCCTCCACACCTTGGACACTGTATTTTCCATGCACTGATGAAATGTACTCCTTTAAATGATCTGTTCTGTGACTGAGCAGTGAATGACCATAAGCCTTATTTACTGATTATCAGCAGCTTCCAGGAAGGACTCACAAACCCAGGAGAAGTTTTGCCAGGGTAAGCAGAATTAGCAACCTGACTCTTCCCACTCTTAAGGTATATGGACTTTACAGCCTGATAGATGAGCTTCAACTAGAAAGGAGTCACAGTCAAAAGGCAACAGTAGAAGGCTGTACTTTGAAATATTCAAATACAATTTTGATGTAAGAGCCTGACACAGCATGGAGATTTTGCCTCCCTGCGCTGCGCTACAAGACAATGGCTGGGAAACTTGCTCTGCTGAGGGGGAACGTGTCATGGTCCCTGCTGGGTCCCTGCTTTTGGATAGCTGCTGCTCCTTCATTGCCTTGCCAGCCTTAGGCAGACAAGGAAGCAGGCAGAGCTGAACAGGCTGCACGTTCTTTTCTATATCAGCAAAGTGGCTATAGGTGTAAGAGGCACCTATAGGTCTGGCACTTGTGCCTAAGTGCCTCCATCTGGAACCAACAGCCTTCATCTTTCCTGCAGGGATAGACTGACTCCTGACATTTTACCCCTGCAGCTGGTGAGAATGGAGATCTCAAAGGACCCCCAATTTCCACAGAGAGACTTACAACAATTACTCAGCTGAGCTGATGAATTTTCACAAGGCTGACAACACCTCTGAGGGTGGAGTACACACTGCGGTCTTACACATCCTTGCCAATACAGAGAGTAGACTCTGTATTATTGTGTATTGCACTTGGTCTCTGCAAGGAGCCAATGGAGTATAACAGCTGGCAGTTTATATCTTCTATTTACTTTTCTCCTGTTGCAAAGAATGAGTTTTATTTTAAGGAACTGCTTTGACCAGCCAGCTATTTACTCCACTTTCTAGTCAGAACATGGTGAAAAAATGGGAAATTGCCAGCCCAATGAACTATGATCATGCAAAAGATGATAATTTCCCTGGGTAGGCCTAGACTGAAAGTTGTTTTGGTGTCCTTAGGCTCAAGCCTTTGTCCTATGGAAGGCTAGATGGGGAAAGCATCCAGTCTTCCAAGAACAGCTTCAAAACTTTAAAGACTAAATCTCGAATATGCATTTCTTTTGGGTATAAATGAGGTTACGCTGTGTGTAGTAGCACTTGAAACACAGAATGTCAATAAGTGATGGAAAGACATCTCAGATTGCCTCATGGGGAATCACAGAATATCTGGAGTGGGAAGGGACCCATAAGGATCACTGAATCCAGCTCCTGGTCCTGCACAGCACTGTTCCCAAGAGTCACACCATGTGCCTGATGCTCAAATGCTTCTTAGACTCTGTCAGGCTCAGTGCTATGATCACCTCCCTGGGGAGCACATTCCAGTGCCCTACCATACTCTGGGTAAAGAACCTTTTCCTAATATCCAGCCTAAGCCTCCCCTGAAACAGCTTCATTCTGTTCACTTGGGTTCTTGGGTTCTGTTCACTTGGTAACCAGAGATAAGAAAAGAAAAAATTCCTGCCCCTTTGCTTTCCCTTATGAGGAAGCTGTAGACAGGAATGAGGTCTTAGGTGTAACTTTAGGGTGAAGAGGCCACCTGTCTAGCTAAGGAGGATTTGCAATGGTCAAGTATAACCCAAGAACTGTGTTGGTTTTTTACTTTTTGCTTTGGGATCAGAAGCACTAACTGTTATATTATATATATAATTGTATTGCAGAGTCTAGTATAATTTATTCTTTTAAATAAATAAATTACTAAATAAAAGTATTTTGTTCACACGCATGGAGTGTAGCATGCTGGGTATTCTCTAGCATTTCTTTTGCCACTAAAGAGCATGGAGAATCAGCATAAAAGAGGCCAAGCACAGATATGTGATGAATTGTCTAGGCATAGTGACAAATTTGTTCACCCATTGATGACCAACAAACTTCTTACTATTTAGAAAAAACACCTATCAAATTTAAGGGTTAGAAATTCAAATATAGTCCCATATAAACATGCAAAAAAATTACAGTGTATATTATTTACAGTGCAGAAACTGTATATATATTTGGGTTCTCTCTTTCCTCAAATGAGCTGTAGTTGTATATCTCTCTTTAGAATTCCTGGAGATGGACAGACTCTACACTATGTATGTTTTTAGAAAATTAAAAAAAATATATTTCTTCTCCACCACTTCTGTTAACTGTGCCACATCTTACTGAAATGTTATTTTCTTGACTGCTTTTCACAGTTTCCTCTACAGGTTTTTTCACCTTACTGTTTTCAGGTTTCTTTCCAGGACAGTTGTCTCAGGAGAAACTCTTACCTCCACCTCAGAGCTATACACTGAGCTCCACATAATGGACGACTCTGTGGAAGCCAAATGAATTTGTCTTTAGTGACTGCATTCTAGGAGGACAAAATGTAAGCAAGAAGTGAACAGACCCTTCAGTGTCAGTTGAACACAGGCAGTTAAATCTTCAGTCATCAAAACACACAGGTACCTTTGGACAAGTCAAAGCAAGCAAATATTTTTTCCATACAACCACAAAACCCTCTCTGTTCTTTAGATGTTGTCTTTCTTCCTGCTCTCATGAGTAACACTAACAGAAGTGGCCAGTGGCTGAAAATTGCATTGTTTAATATCTTTTTTCACACCACACGATGTCAATATCAATATTGGTTTCAGGTAGCTGAGCTAAATTTTTGGTGTGGAAATCTGGTAAATGTACTCCAATTCTCATAAAAAAAAACTTGGAGAAAATAATTAAATAATTTTCAGTGATGTGGGAAATCCTTCCTCTTCTGTGGGAGAAATCATCCCTTTTCTTTGCTTTTCTTGAGGAATATTTTAACACTACCTGTAGAGTATGAAACCAGAAATGAATTATTCTGGCTATGGGACTTGTTTTACTTGAGAATTGCACAGGGCAGTAATTTTCTTGCTGCTTGGGACTGACAAATGTGATTTTTATCCTCCATCTGTAAATGGGCACAAGTACCTATTGTCATGGATTTATGGACTTTATGTGAGGTGATGATGTTTCAAGTAAGTGCAGGTGCACTTCGAGGTTTGCACAAGTAGGAGCTGTGGCATGAGCCCTCAGGAGAGCATGAAGAAATCTCTGCTATTGCAGCAGCACTCCATTTCTCCTTGACTTCTAATTTATTTAAACTGCCTTGCTTTACTATTCCTTTGAGGTATTAATTGTGGATCTCTCACAATACCTGCTCCTGACTTTCCAAATTCGAGATGATTACTGTTTTGATGTCAGTTAAATATTTGCATTGGCTGTAACCAGGGCAAGGTTGAGCTAGCAAATGAGTGCTGTGAATTTAGGTATGAAAAGATGGTCTATGTATGGGAAAGCTAAAATATACTGATTTCCCTAGACAAAATAGTGAAGGATTTTAGGGCAGATTTCTGGATTAATATTATTTGGAAGGAATATGTATTTGCGTTTCCTGCTGCAAAAGTTTGTTGCCTTTATGCTTTGCTGTGGTATTTTTCTGGCTTTTACCAAAGTAAATTTCTTTAAGAGGGTTTAACTTTTGTGTGTAGTGTAGAATTTTTTTGTGTGTGTTTAGTTTTGTTCTTTTTTAAAGAAAAATATTGAAAAAAATTCATTGTATTGTCATCATCTGTTGATTTACTGGATGTTTGGGAAAATACCATTTTTCCCTGCTTTGTCATAAATTTTTTTTAAAAAATGAATCACTGTGGAAATAATTTTCTATATTTCTGAAGAATGTTGATGGAAAATGATAGACATTATGTTGATGGATCTATTTTACAGATGTTCACGTGTATAAACCTTGCTGCTGACATTGTAAGCTTTGTCAAATAGTGCTATAATAATCCTTTTAAGTAACTTGTTGCATCAACAAAATCCAAGTTATTTTGATCTGTTATTACTTTAACTTCCCATCTCAAGATTACCACACAACCGACAAAGCAGTTTCCCTTTTTTGTCCTCAGAGGGAAGGGGAGCAGTGTCATCCACTCAGCTCTCAGTTAGATTGATTTATCTTAATGCAATCTCCGATTTCTGTTGATTCCTCTGTGATCTGTTTGATACTTTGAAATTTATTGTCTGCTATTCTGTTTCTTTTTGCAGCCCCCTTATCCACAGCTTTTTCCAGCTATCTGTAACCCTCTGGGAGACCCTGTCTGCTGAAGTGACATCACTTTTCTGCCATCGGATTTTCAGGTGAATAGGAAAGAGTTTTTGCAGTTGTTTTATATTTCTTTTACTTTACAGTTGTCCCCACTGATCTGTTGCTGAAGGCTAGCTCTGATATAGATTCAAAGGGAGCAATAAGGAATACAAAATGGCCACAGGAAAGGAAGGCACTACAAGATTGACATCTCACCTTATCCACGTCCATGACCTGGAGCTGAATCTTGCTGCCTCTTTTGGCCGCTGTCATGGGTCTCTGAAGTAAAAGAAGCACATAGAACATAAATCCACTTTTACTGAACAGTTTTAAAATTTGCTGCATGCTGTAATATTTCCTTCTCAAAGACATCTCTCCAATAGCATGAATATGCACAGTGTTAAGGTGAGGTAAACCAATTGTGATACCACTTTCATCCTGGGAGTCTCCCAGAGAATGCAGGTAATTAAAACTTAGCCTGGTGATGCTGGCGTTGCTTTACAAGATTGGAAAAAGAAGCCAACCAAATGTGCCTGTACAGTTATAAATAATAATCTGTCAATTTCGGTGTGCAATTTTGCAACTGGATGCAGAAGACTATTATTTCTGCCTCCTGTATGTTCTGCCACTGATTATACAGCACTAGACAAAGATGGGTGTGGATTTGTTGACCTATTTATTGTGAATATAAACCTAGCTTATCTTTGTCTCTCTATTGTCTTTTCAGAATACTGGGGATGTCAAATAAAGCTAAAATTAATCACCACACATGAGTGTTATTCAGCATGATAGACTGTGGTCTTAATGCATCAACAGCCTAGTGACACACCAAAGAAAGACTTTAGGAGCAATCTAGAGGAGAATAATGAAGGATTTTCTTGGATGATTTGCTAAATTCTTCCTAAGAGGGAAAAGCATAATGAAAAAAAAAAAAAGTATGTTTGAAAATTAAAGCTATCCAGTAGGCTGATTGGAGGTAACTCCTTGGAACTGAATATGAGATAATTGTGAGTATAGAACAAAGTTGTGAAGAGCCCATAGAGAGGGAGTAACTATGTGATGAACAATGCAGTAGATGGCAGAGCTGTGAGAGTGGTTCAGAGATGTGACAATTGAGAGAAATGATCATCAAGTGTGATTACTATCAAAGTGCAGAATAAAGGCTACAGGAAAAGCCTGAAGGGTTTTTTTTTTGTTGTTTTTGTTTTTGTTTTTGTTTTTTGTGAGAGCTCGTAGATGGAAGAGTTGCTTCTGCATAGACAAGTTATGGAGAGAGAAGCTCCAACATGTAACAGTGATGGTGGTATCAGTACTATAGAGGTTTGCTTTGAAGATGATGCTCTGTTTATACCCAGCAGGCAGAGCAGGATGGCTGATTACTCATGGCTGATTTCTTTGGACAAATTTTTGACAGTTAAAAAAATGCAATGTATTTACAAATGGAAGCAGTTCAATGTGAAAACCAACTGTTTCATGGTGAAATCATTTTAGTAAATAATGTTGACTTTCCACATAATAGCCAAAAAAAACCTGGTGCAAAATTGCAAATATTTTTCCTTGCTCTAATTGAAGGCAAATCAAGGAAAACAGGAGACCATACACTGAGAATGTACCATCAGTACTGGTGCTATAAGATGAATAGTTTATTTTTACAAGTAGGAACATGTATGAAAATATTCACACAAGTATCAGGTTGTCAATGTATACATTGTTCCTTTGGTGCTGTGAAGATTAACCACATTGAATAGTTAGAGATAGGCAAGGGTTTTTCAATTCTTATGGACAGAAACAGAAAGGACGGATTATTTAAGAATGTTTTTTTATTTGCAAGTGCCTACCATATATTCTGATTGGAATTTCTACTTAAACCAGTGACTAACCAGCCTCCAAACTATCAGCTGCTTCATGGCCCAAGCACTGATCTGGAGTGTGTGTGGCCCAAATTAAAATTCCTTTTCAAACTCGAAAAAAATGACAAGAGATGTAGTGGTGGGTTGAACCCCCATTCTGTAAAGGCAATGTCTTCACTGTCAATCTGTCTGTATTATTTTCAGGTGTTAATGTCTAATTTCTATTCTAAAAAATATCTCTATGGCAGCTTATTTTATTCTATTTTAATTTAAAAGCTGTTTCTGTCCAGTGTGATATATAATGTTAAGCCCGCAAGCTGCAGAGCAATGTGAGCTAAGTATCCTAGGTATTAATAGGGTAGGATGTTTCATTTGCATGGGTCTGTGCACTAAATATTATCTGCTTTACAATTCCACTATAAAGAACATGTGGTGAGAAAGATGCTGAAAGGAGCCACTTTGGAAATACAGCTAATTACTGCCTCTGAAAATTTATCATCTTATATCTGTATGTGTTGGAAGAAGTACAGCAGTATGGAAATTTCTTCATTATTTTCATTTTCTTATTCAAAATAGCTGGTGAACTTTGATTTTATTGGTAGCATTCACGAAATTATCTAAATGTTACAGTGCTACACCACAGCAAAGCTCTATTTGTATTATGTTCCATCAGTAACTGCTGTGGTGACTGTACCACTGAGGTTTTCACATGTGTTTCCACATACTTGTTATTTTCCCTTACAGATGGAGGAAGTCTGGGATAGAGAGGTTAAGACACGCCTGAAATCTCAGAGAGAACCAGAAGCAGAGACTGCGAGGGAGCCTAGGTTTGATTATTTATTGTTTATCCATTTATTCACTGGATCATAGTCTTGCTCTTAAATTCCTAATCCCTTTGTAAGTAACTGATGAGGCTGCTGTTTTGTTGGTTTGGACCGGCTGGATGGCATGTGTTATTTGAGTGAAACTGCATTTTTCACACTCAGGAGTTAATAATGTAACATGTCTTACTGGGTGCGTGTTTAGAGTTTCTGTGACCAGCAAAAGTGAAAAGAGAGCCAAGAAGGCAAATAACTCCTTACACTGAGACAATGAAAATTCCAATTCTTAATAGCACTCCCTCAAATCCTATTTTAATTTAACTTTTATTGAAATATTTCAGGAGGAGAGATTAAAAAACCACAGGGGAAATAATTAATGAAAGCAAAATAAGTAGACATCCCCACAGAAAGAAACAGCATTTGAGGAACTTTATCCCTAGCTCCTGTGTTATCCCCCTCTCTTGTAAAATGCATTCTATACAATATTTTTAACTTGTTGAAAACTCCCGTTTACTTGTTTCAGCCTCAATCTCTGGTCACACAATGGTTTGGGAATCTTTAAAACGAGTTAATTTCCTGTTGGCTAAGACGTGAATGTTAAATCTCTGTTTAGTCATACTACGATTCCTTTGATTTACTGGCAATATGGGAAATTGCTTGTGAAAAAGGTATAGATTTGGGAATCATATCTACCTGTAAAAGTGATGGATGGTCCCTCACAGCTTTTGGCCCTGGGAGACCACCTTTGGCGAGACCACTCCAGGGCAGAGCTCTCACTCAGCACTTTCAGTCGGAAAGCTGCAAGTTTAATAGTACTGACCATGGCAGTCTTGGCTTTGGGTCCTCTGGGCCAGGCACTGAGAACTGGCACTGCTTGGTTTGCACCACCCTGAGGACAACCAGAGCTCAACAGGGATGAAAACAAGGGAGCTATCCTATGAAGAGCCTGTGGGAAATAATACAGAAAGCCACCATCTTTGAGGAATGTGAATTTTTGCTATTTAAGAAACTATTGATAATGTCAAAATATGCCCCCAAACAGTGAATTTTGAACAATAAACTCTCAGTAAGAAGCACACATCACTCTAGAGATAATCAATTGTTTAACCGAAGCCTTAAAAGAAGTGAAAGACAAAACCCTGTTATCAAGGATAAGTTTATGTGGTAACTCACAACTCTTGATGAGAAATATGTTATCACTGTAATCTGTTGATGTATTGTCTTTCACAAGAAGTGCAGCAGGCCATACACCTGGAACAGATTTCGTTTATAATACATGTAGTGACATCAGCAAAAGATTTGGAAAGACATTATATTCATACTCAGTGTCACAAAATGTTACAAAATTGCTGCCTCTGCAGAGTTCCCAGCAAAACAGGAAATAAATGAATTTAAAATTGCATGAGAAGCAGAAAATAAATTTGAAAATAATGTTAGATGCAGAAAAATACGGAACGTCACCTTAGATGCAGGAACTGGAGAGGATTAGGTTTTCAGCCTAATTGTGAGATAGAGTGAAGGCTGGAGAATGATCTGAGAAAGTGGTCCTTAGAGAAGATGATGAGATAACATGAAAATTCACGGACTTTTTTGAAAGTCAGACTTTTCAATTTGTATTCAGAATTTCTCAGTAATAAATGCAAGTATCCTTGCATAAATTATGCTAAAAGTGTGTTGTGAAGTTAGGTACCAAATGCTGTGTATTAACATTCTTGGAGTTTAAAGACTTGGAACATAAAGGTCCATTTACTCTTTTATTATCCTTTTTTTCTTAATTTCCTTCAAGCCTAGAAGAGTCAGTAACCATGGAATTTACTCTTAAAACAGTTCCAAACAATATAATTACTAACTTAGTTTTTTCCCTGTTTTGGGACAAATGGTGTGACTCAACAAAACACTGCAGAAGTCAGCTTTCTGCACAAGTTCTGATAACAGAAAAGTGGTTAATAAGGAATAGAGGATTCAAAAAGGACTTCTAGGGACACTAAACCCCAGCCCTCTCAGTTGTGGGCACTTTGGGAACAGAACTTTGGCCCAAAAAGTCAAATCCTAGAACAAATACTCTGCCCACCTCTCTTCTCCAAACTGGAAGCTTGGCATTGGTAGTAAAATGCTCTTTCAGAGAGATGTCAAACAGAGAAATCCAAGTTGTATTTAGAACACAAGGTCAAATTGTGGGAGGCTTTGATATGGAGAGATTTGGATGGTGAGATTTCCAGCAGTTTGCAGGAATCAGGTTGTACCCATTAATGCTAAATTTGCTCTCCCTTTTTCCAGAAAGAATGTATTTTGCTTGTGTTTCCAAAGAAAGATTAACTTTGTAGGCGAGCAGGATCTGGAGTTTTTTAATTATTTCCATTCCCTAGAATTCTCTAGAGACTCCATCTCCCAAAAGACAAAGCCTATCCTTTCTTAAATTTAGTAATGTGGCCTGCACTTCTTTGCAGAAGCAGCAGCCACCAGTATTCCTGTTACACTAATGTCCATCTTGCTGCATCACTGGAATCTTTTTTTTCACTAATCTCACTTATCCTTTTAATTAAGATGAAACTACAGAACTGACATCTGTGCTTCCCTAAAAGCAAAGCAAATGCCCAAACTCAGACAGTGAAATGTTTTAAATACTACTGCTAAAGCCTCTCAAAGGAAATTTGCTTCATGCCTTGAAATAAACATGCCTGTGCTCAGATCCAGACAGATCACTTTGTGATTTCCATGCCCCATACATGAATATTTACAAAATCTGACTCTCATTTTACTTTTCCAAATGATGATAGGACAAATTTACAAGCTACCTTTTTCAGAGTAGACTCACTCCTCTAAATACTTCAAAAATGATATTTTTACTGTATTTTCTTGCTTTTCACCCATTTTTAAACTGAAGTTAAAGATATGCCATTCCACTGAATACTTATCTCCTGATATTTTACGTAAATTTATTTAAATCTCCCTTTCTAATTGGATATAAAAATAGCCCTTGGTTACCTGGGGATTATCAGTGATTCACTGATGTTGGAACATGTTTTAACCAAATTAGCAGTGTAGCATTTAAAAATAAACACATGAAATCAAGTGAAAGAATGGATTATTGACCAGCTACGCATTTGTCTTGCAAGGCTGAATCCCACAGTAGCCATTTATCACTTCAGTTTGAAGTGTTTAGCCATGATTTTTTAGATGACAGTAGAAAAAAGCATTACAAGAGTTAAAACTGCATAGTCCCTCAGAAATGTAATTTGCTGCATTAATCTGGAAATTAATCTGAGGCTTAATCAGGAAATAATTGTTTAGGTTTTTTAGTTTGCATCATGATTTATTTTGAAGGCACTGTGAATTGCTGCTCTCATAAGAGTGAAAAAAGTGTTGTATACACTGGAATATTATCTTAATCCTTGAATACTTCATGTGCAAATATCTACAAATATTCTCAGTTCCTAGCTAGAAAAAAAGGGGATATAGAACAGAGAGGACTGTGTAATTTAATCCAATTTGCTGCTATTACCAAATAAATCCACTGAGCTCCATCTTGCACTTAATTAAAGTGTTTTCCCTCTGCTTCTGCTGAAGGAGGCTTCCAAAGTTTGATTTATTTGTTGTTTAGAAATATTCTTTTCACCTCTGGTTTAAATTTATTTATGGTCACTTTACAACCATTTGCTTTTCCATTGACATTGAGTCAAGTTAAGTTTAAATAGTTCCTTTTCCCTCCCTTCTGTTTACGTTTTGATCTATTAATAGAGAACTTTAAGATCCACTTTCAGACTTCCTTTCTGTGGGTGTGTGATCTAGCCTTCTTTTAGTCTTCTTTACCAACATCAGCTCTCCATTTCCTTGATCACCTTATAAATCCTTCTCTGTATCTGTTCCAGATTGAATTAATTTCTATTGCCCCTGGGAGATGAGGGTTGTGTACAGTGTTCAGGGTGAGGTTTTACTGGGGCCTTATAAAGGAGGGTGATACTTACAAACATTTTTTTGTTGCATTATCTACCTTTGTATAGTTAATACCTTCTTTTAAAATATGAATTTTTGGGCTGATAATATTTTTCAAATATGTGAGACAAAATAATCACAATGCATGTGTGTAGGGTGGTTAAAGAGGCAAGAGGGGTTTCAATTATCTTTTATTAAAACCAGATTTTAGCAATTTGCTTTCATGGGTGTAAGAAAATATTGACAACAGGAATTTATTCTGGACACATGGAAAATTCTGTATGGGAAATTCAGATTCTGGCTTTTTCTTGTTACAGTGCAGTACTCAAATCCAGGCTGCTGAGTTCTAGACTGTTACTTTTAGTTTAATATATGTCAGGAAAAGAAAGAAAGCAAAAACTCTTGAGTTCTCCAAATTGCAGTGGCATCTGTTCAGTAAAAAGAAGAAGTAATGCATAAGTAAATGAATACTATCAACATATGGTGACAACTCCTAGATCTGTTTCAGCATGGAAGTAAAGTAAGAGAGGCTGAAGAAATGTTCAAGCTAATGGATAATTCTGGTTCAAACAAGCTCAGCAGGTAGCCACTTTCCGAGTTTTTCATGACTTACTGAGGTTTGTGGAAGCCATTTTCCTTGTATGTAGGAGTGAGGACCACCAGGTGAGGCTCCTGGTTGCTATCATGCCATTTTCTTTTTGCTTTTATGAGAAATAGTTTGTCTGTATAGGAAAGAGTGGCTTGTGACCTACCTTTCTGGCAGGCTGCCTCCCTGCTGACCTGCAGGAAGCAGATAAAATATTTGTGGAAAGGGTTTAATTCATCTACCTCTAAACCCAAGCTCTCTGGGTTAGAGCTAAGGCTTTCTCTGCAAAGATGATTTCCTAGCCAGTTCAGCAGAACCCAGCTCCAGCAACCTTCAGGCCATGGAAGTAAAAGTTAAAACCCAGCTTTTCCCAGCTGAACAAAATCCCTGCAAATCTCTGGGTCAGGAGAGTGTGAATAAGCAGCCAATCTCTTGAAACGAGGCTATTACCTATATGCCAGGTACTGCCCTTCTCTTGGAGCTCTCCTAGCTCTCTGTTGATAGCATCTCTTTGAGATATATTTTCAGTTCATAGCCTGCCAGGCACTGATTTATAACCTGATGCTAGAAAAAGTCCTGATATCCTTGCTGCTGCCTGGAGCCTTGCTGAACCTGATTTAAATGAATGCCTTGATCCCTTCTCATGTTCTGTCTCTCTAGACATCTTCTTGGGTCTGTCCTTTCAGAGCAGATCCTGCTTCCTCCAGGCAGCACAAGCAGTAAGCAACTGCATGTGCACCAGTTCTGTCACCCCACTGTGTGGTCCCTTCCATCAGCACAAACACAGGCACATCTGACCTGCTTGCCTCTTACTCCCTGTCTCCACAGTGGAGCTGCAAGTTTGTCAATGATTAACTGATTTAGCTGGTTTTTCTGGATTAACTGATTTAGCATAGCAGATCTGGTGAATGCTGAGTGGAAGTCAAAATTTCATTAGCTTTCTTTCCTTTCTCTCTTCAAAATAACTGGGCTCAAATCTGTCAAAACCCTGTAATTACTGAAGTGTCAAAGGTCCACTCTGCATCTTTTTTTGAAGTTCTAAAGGCAATTTGGAGATTAAGCAAAGGTTTTTCAACTCTTAAGGCTGTCTACTTACCCCAGAATAATTGATCATTTTAAATGAGCTGGGGTACTTTTAAACTTACTGTGCTCAGGGTAGGTACTTGTTTTGTGGGAGATTTATCAAAGTGGTCAAGTACTGATAATTTTTACAGGAAACCCCAGATCTTACACTGGCCCAGCTGCGTTGCAGTGCTTGTTTGTTGAGGTTTTATTCTCTCAGATATGGAAGGGTATTTCTGAGAAATGAAAAATTAAAAAAAAATGCCCTGATAGAGGAGAATTCATGCTACCAAAATTCAGAAACTGAAAGAAGGTGCTTAGGTTAGGTTTGTATGCAGGGCTCCCTGTGCAGTCCATGCAGAATAGAGGTGCTAGCCTGCCTCCTCTGAATGTAGTGGCACTGAAGATTAGACTCTGCAGCTCAACACCTAAAATGAAGATGGTTTCTTTGCACCTCTGTCCATCTTACCATTCAGATATGCTTTCTAGAGACAAGGAATCTGCCTCGCAGAGAGCGACCACGAGGAAATTAAGGTTTAAGCTGTAGACAGATCACAGCAGGAGCAGAGGTGTTGTTTTAATGAAAACTGCAATATATTGTTTAGTAGGCCAGCCAACTTTTGGGTAAAGATTAAAAGTGTCACCACAGGATACCTGTTTATGTATGGGCAAAAAATTCATTAATAATAAGAAACACAACTGTTAACTGTATGCACATTATACAAGCAAAACTTAAATAGCTTTTCTTGTGCCATGAATTTTCAACTTAGTTTGTGCATTCATATACAGGAACTCTCTTATAAATTTCTCCAGGTCACTCATAATGCTCAGGGGTTGAAACATGCTTGTGTTTGGAAAACAGCCACTGGAATTCTGTGTCCAGACCCCTTTCACTGCTTGAAATGTACATAGGGCATCTTCCTCCAAGGCTTCAATTCTTTGTGTAGCTGCTTGTACTTGAACAACAGGTGTAGCAGATCAGACCATAAAGGTGTTTGCACTCGTTCTGATGTGGATGGCTAATGGGAGCTGTGAGGCAGCAGGGAAAAATCAGAGGCAGCAGGATTGGAAGCTTGTGACATGAGTGGTGAGGCACAAACATCCTGAGCAGCTTTTCTAAAAGGATTTCTGTCTTCTGAAAGAACTTCAAGGTTCACTCTTCTCTTGTGTACTGACTGACAGGTTGCATTTCAGGTGAAGAAATGGCTGTGCACATGTGAAACCATTCTGAAACTTGTACCTTACTGTTTTTAAGATTACTGTAACCCATAATAGTTTACAAGATGGGTTGAAATTTATTGCTGAGCTGGAAGTAGCTAGATGCATTTTTTTCTTAGGGGACAGTAGAATTTAAGGTTCTATTAGCAAAGCTGAGTCAATGGCAGAGCTGTACAATAGATGGAGAGAAATAATTTATCCTAAAGGTCTAGTGAAACTTGTGTGCAACCATTGCCACCCACAAAATATTCATTTTTACTTATATGATAAAGGTGTCATGGGTTGTCACCTAAACACATGAAGACTAAAAAAAATGTAGCATTTTGCAATTCTGTAGTTACTGAATTTACCATCTGACGTGTAATCAGGGTAGGGAGCTCCTCTAGAGAATTCACTTTTCTAGAATGCTTTTCTAAAAATTGTTCTTATTGTTGTCTCTTTGTATTGTACCTTTTCAATGACTAGTTTCTCCTGCTGTTTTTCTTGGTTTATTCTGTGGTTCCCACAGTGTATGAGGCACCTGTCTGGCTTAATTTAGTTGAAAATAAAAAGAAGTGCAAAATAGTTAGATTTATAAGGTAGCAGCTGTAACAAGAGAAAGAAAACAAATGTTATTTATATTAGTAGGCAGTTTACTCTTCCAGTACAGCAATTTGTGCTTTCTCGTGTGGCTGCTGACTGCTGCCAGCCCTCCCAGCAGTGATTCAGGACCTCTTAGTCACTGAGCAGGGGTGGACTGGGGATTTCTGCTGGCTGGCTCATCAGAGCAGAAGGATTATATCTGGCTAAACCCACTTTGAAATATCAGAAATGTAGGATGATGAGGGGAAGCTGAACAATGCTTTTTGAATTAATCAGAATTCAAAAGCAAATATGGGAGATACTGGCATATTTTTAACAATGAGTCGGTCAGAATTTTGCAGCAGTTGTAAGCCTGGGCAAAGTTTGACCTCCTGTGTTGTCAAAGTTGTATTTTTCTCTAGTTCATAAACAAACAAAATATTTCTTCTGAAGTTCCTGCAACATTGTATCATGGTCTAAGGTATGGATGTAGTTTGCCTTCTTGATCCTATTGACTACTTCCTACTATGTATAATAGAATTAAAGATATAGTAAGATGGTGATCAGATTATTAAAACTTTGCTATGTTAATTTCAACTGTGACTAGAAAGAAGGTTTCACAATCTGAAGTTTATGAGTGAGGAAAAAAACACCCCAAAATTCCAAAAGAACCTCTAGAAACAGCATCAACCTTAACAGTGGCTCTCTGTTTGCCTTTACTTGAGCAGCAGTATCAAAATGTAGTGCCTTCTCTAGTGTTGTTTGGATAGTAAATTAGATTTTGTAATAGGTAGCAAGAAAGCTGCAGACAAAGCTGCTTCACAACCTTTAGCAGACATTCAGCAAGAGAGATCCTTGGAAAACCTGCCATATCCTGGTGGAGTACATCAAAGGCACCGTGGCCAGCAGCTCAGGGGAGGTGATTCTTCTCCTCTCTACACTCATGATATCCCCACCTGGAGTGCTGCACCCAGCTGTAGGAACTGCAGCATAAGAAGGATGTGGACCTGTTGGAGAGAGTCCAGAGGAAGCCACAAAGATGATCAGAGGGCTGGAGCACCTCTCCTGCAGAAACAGGCTGAGACACTTGGGGCTGTTCAGCCTGGAGAAGAGAAGGCACCAGGGAGAGCTTAGAGCAGCCACTCAGTACCTAAAATGGGCCTACATGAGAACATGGGAGGGACTTTTGACAAAGGCATGTGTAGGAATGTGCTCCCTGTTGATGGAGTGGCTAAATTATTCTTTGTCTGCTTAAAAAGGCAAAAAGCCCAGAAGTTTCTCTCCCAGTTTGGTACAAAGACACCTCATAAGACCTTTTGGACTTCACCTAGACCTTGGGCTGTCTGATTGGACAGAGGCTGAGAGGTCCCACCTAAGTAAAACACTGGAAAAAGAAGAGAACAAAGGAACTAATTGCATTTGTGGTGTGTTTTAGCAGGAGCAAGAATTACCCTCGTCTCAGGTTTTCTCTGTAAGAGCTATGTTATTTTGTCTTTTATTAAACCTTTTTCTGTTTCCAACACTGCCTCAGAAGCCATCCTACTAATTTTATGCCATTCAGGGTATCTGAGCTATCTTGGGTGTGATAAGCTCTCTGAGAGCTCATAAGACCTAGCTCAAAGAGAAACCCATCAGGCATGTAGAGATAGGATAAGGGGAAATGGCTTCAAACTGGAAAAGGACAGGTTTAGATTAGATATTAAGTAGAAAATTATCACTATGAGGGTAGGCTCTGGAACATGCTGCACAGGGAATCAGTGAGTATCCTCGAATTATTCAACACCAGGTTAGATGGGGTTTTGAGCAGCCTGCTTTAGTGGAAGGTGTCCCTGCCAATGTCAGGAGGGCTGGAGCTAGATGATCTTCAAACCAAGATTCTCTTTTCTCTTCTCTTCTCTTCTCTTCTCTTCTCTTCTCTTCTCTTCTCTTCTCTTCTCTTCTCTTCTCTTCTC
>VWZV01007110.1:0-25961 GCA_013397155.1 Irena cyanogastra | reverse complement strand
CTTTGTTTTTTTTTTTTTTTTTTTTTTTTTAATGTAGAAATTTTTTTTATTTCTAGAGAATCTGGTCTGCTGTAGTTAATCCAATCTCAAGCTATATTGCTGTGCTGGCTGAATGCTGTTCAGGGGAAATAAAAGAAAAATTCAGCATTTTTAAATGCAGGGTAGAGATGAGACCATGGCAAAAAAGTAGAACTCTCTTTTTGTATCTGACACTGAACCAGAAAAAAGCATGACACTTGCAGTAAGGAATTACTGTTTGCATTCAGAAAGCTGGCTACACTTCTTGCTCTAGCAGTTTATATACCAATATAACCTTTCTGGGTTATAGATGTAGAAATACTGATAATTATGATAATAAGAATTCAGGGAAAAGGTTGTTTTCCCTAGATTGGTAATTTTATGTGAGTGTAGGAATTGACAGATTTTATTGAACTGAAGTTTGTCTTGTGTGTCCTTCTGTCAAAAATAGCTAGCACAAATAGCTGGTTTGGAAAGCATCATAACTCCTTGGAGGCAGAATAGGATAACTTGTAGTCCTGTACATCACTGGCCTGTGACTTTAGATGGATTGACTTAAGCCTGGAAATATCAAGCTTTAAATAATTTACAAAAGCAAAGGTACTTTCCAGCAGTTCTCATTACTTGAACTACTCCCATTGTCTATTACCAATATTCAGGTGTTCTTGAGTCTTTGTTGTTCATGCATTCTGCTGCAAGTTATTTTCAAAATGTTACATTATAAAAAAAATTTAAAAATTGAATTAGCTTCATTTTTATTTTTGGGATCACTTGTGTTCCTTTGAGAGGAACTGTTAAACTTTCTTCCCTATAGTACTGATTTTAATAAATATTGCTCTTTTCTTTTTGCACTCTGCTTGTGCTAGAGTAGAGACCTACTCTTCTTTCATCACTTTTCACAAGATGGTGTCCGTTCGTATAATTCCTACTATCCTTCTCTGAATCCCACCTAATTCTCACCCCCCAGTTTGGAATAAGCTACATGTTAATTCAGATGAAGTTAAATTTCTCATTTATAGAAAAAGTATTGTAACTTTTTCAAAGGTGTTTTTCCCTAGTCCTTATACAGTATTTTGTTTCCCTGATTTGACCACAGCTGCACCTTTACTTTCATAGCGAGTCAAATCCATTTTCTAAACTGATTCTGATAATTCAGAATCTTTGCCATTTGTATGAATGTGAGCAAACTTGGTTTTAAAAGGAATTTTTATTCTGAAAAAACAGGTTAGACCTTGCAATTCTTAAAAAAATTATATATAACTAAATACGTCCTAAATTCTAAAATTATGGTTGTATAAAGCTTTTGATACTCCAGGGGAAACATGAGTCAGGTAGGCAGTATTCTGGTTTTTTTTTTTGCTTCTTTCTTTATTTTACAATTCAGAATTTAACTTCACAGGGAATGGCAGGAGCTATGCATTTCTGCAAATATCATTGCTTTTCTTGGGATGACATTTCTCAATATCTTGGAGCTATACTAAAAATCGAGTTTCCATACTAGCCATCTCTTGTTGACACTTATGTGAGATTTGTATAGGCAATCTAGAAAAATAAAGAAAGGTCTGCAAGAGAAACCGGATTTTTCGGTCCCCCTTGTGTAATGTGGGACACTCTAAATCACACAAAAACATATAACATTTAAACATTGATAAATCTTCTGTAAAACTGTGTTTACAGGGCAGATCTGGATCTTGTCTGAAGTTTTTTTTAATCTCATTTAATCTAATTCCCTTATTACATAGGTGTAATTCAACCATGTGAAAAACAAGGTGTAGCTCTCTGTGGAAAAGTAGAATCAGAGAATTGTTTAGGTTAGGAAAGGAGCATGAAGTCCAACTGTAACCTCAGCACTGCTAAGTGCACCACTAAACCATGTCCCTAAGTACCACATCTGCATGTCTTCTAAATATCTCTAGGCATAGTGACTCAACTATTTCTCTGGGCAGACTGTTTCAGTGCTTGTCTACCCTTTCTTTCTGTGAAGCAAATTTTCCCCATATCCAATTTAAACCTCTCCTGGCACAGACTGAGGCCATTTCTTCTTGTTCCATCAGTTGTTACTTGGGAGAAGAGACCAAACCTCGCCTGACTACAGCCTCCATTCAGGGAGTTGTACCAAGCAAAAAGATCATCTCTGGGCCTACTTTTTTCCAGGGTAAAAATCCAAACTCCCTCAAGTGCTCTTCGTAAGAGTTATGTCCCTGAAATTGACTGTAAGTGCCTAAATTTTAACTTTAAACCCATGTAAACCCCTGAGGACATTGGAGCATCATTAATAGTAGCAAGAAGTTGAGGACAATCATCTGTTATTTCATGTTTGTCTAATGTGCTCCTTTGGGAATTTTTCCAGGTTTTTCATTTTGCTTTGTTCCCATAGCAATTGTATTATCACTCTGGAAAAAAAATGCAGTAGGCTGCAAAGATGACCTTCCCAAACTTTATTATCTGTTTTTGAAAGGAGTTAGAAATAGCCATTCAAGATTTTGGTACGTTAATTTTTTTTAAATGCCTACCACCAAAGCACTTACTTTAAAGGAATAGTTCAACATCATTATTATTAGAAAATATAGAATGACTAATGTAATTTTTTTTGTTTTATTTTTCTTCCCCTTAATATCCTTTTCTGCATTTGTCTTCTTTAATATTCACCATGGAGGCTCAGTAATACCCACAAATGGAAGCGAGGTTGGGAAGCTTATGCTTGATGAGGAAACATCAGCATGTTTGCCAAAGTTGTGATGGGCAATTATGTGGGTTCAGGGTAATTTTTTTCTTAAATATTCTATTTGTGTTTTCTTGTGGGTGGGGTTTTTTTTGAGGGGAGATAATTTGTGTCTTAGAGCAATATTAATAAGATTTTTTTCTGGAAAGACACAGAAACTGAAACCCATAATTAATTTATTTAAAGGATGTGAAAGCTGAAGAGGTGACTCTGTGAACTGAGTTTAAGACTTGCCCTGGACATTTATATCTACTGCTTGGTTGTGCCCAGCTGTGCTTCCTGCTGGGGGATGTGATCACATAGGAGCATGGTTTGGAGTGACTGGAGATGTCCTTCTGTACAAGTGCTTTGTACTGTCCAGAGCCTCTGCAACCTCTGGTGCATTTGTGGGGTCTGCAGCTACTAGAAGTAGTGGTAGTTGCCATTTGTTACAAAATGTTTTGTAAAAATACAAAAGACTTTCACTGAATAGAAGATAGGATGCAGAATTCAGTTAGAAGCCTTCCAGCTGCTGAGACACTGCTTTCTTTCTCCTCTGCCCTTTTATTTAAGGGAATAAAATAATAATAATTTAAAAAGTAGATGGAAAAGAAGACAATGAATCCAGGGATGGGAAAAAATTAATATGATACCATTAGAAAGGAGGCAGGAGTAGAAAAGTCAATTGTGGCTTTAACTGATAGAGTAGGGAGGGTCCATTGCCAATTCTAGAAGAAGAAAAAGAGGCAAAGCTGCTGAAAGACTTTTTTTTTAACTACTCAACTGGATTAATTTTTAAAAGCAATATTTTAAAAGTGTGTGTAAGTTTAAAACAAAACATATTGAGGAAGCTGTGCATATTGTATTTTATTTACTTTTTTCTTTTTCTTTTTTTTTTCTTTTTTATTTTTTTTTGTTGTATCCAAAATAATACAACTAAGGCCAAGAATATAATAAAACTCTTATTTTATAGGATCATAAAATGGTTTGAATTGGAAGTGACTTAAAGATCACCCAGTTCCAACCACCTTGCCCTGGGCAGGAATACAACCCACTGGACCAGTTTGCTCAACGACCCATCCAACCTGGCCTTGTAACTGCCAGGGATGGGGCATCCACAACTTCTCTGGGCAGCCTGTTCCAGTGCCTCACCACCCTCACAGGAAAGAAATTCTTCTGTATATCTAATGGAATTTCTCCTCTTTCAGTTTGAACCTATCGCTGCAGTTCCTGATGAATGATTAATGTAATTTTTAGCTATAAAATTTACATAAAATAAATTATCACTTCGGATTACTACTTAAGCTTTTTCACATTTTCAAAATTCAAGTTAATTGTTAATTATTTGTATTCTATACTTAAACAGTTTCTTTTACATGAGGTCCATGAATAACAGAAATTGTACTGCAAATTTATCCTACAATAGAGATAAAGAGATCTAAGGAGTTTTATTGCTTGAAATTATTCTTGAATTTGTTTTGAATTTAGCAAATATTTCCATATAGTGATGCTCCACTTTCTGCCCAGTAGATTAGGGGTTTGAATCCTCCTTGCAATTAAAATTTTTCAAACATGGTGCTGCAGACTATGCATGACTGAAAAGGTAGGTGCATTTATGTTCAATTGGTGCTGTTTGGCTTCATAAAAGATATTTAAATACTCGTGCAGCTGATGAGCTGTGCTGTAGTTGGATCACTTTACAGAGAACCGAGCTACGTTGGTTTGAATTCATCTTTGCAGTATCTGCTCCAGACTGCATCCTAAGCACCATCTTGTAGAGCACTGATGGATGGGCAGCTCCAAGTACTGCCTGTTGATGTTGTTATGCTTCATGATGTACTTCATATTCATGGAGCAGGGACTAGGAATGGGAATGTACTGCATTGCTGCAGCCAATAGATTATAATGTAAATTCTTTCTGTAGCTCAGTAAATACGTAAGTACGTTGAACATACTCCACAGAAGACATTGAAAATTTCTCCTCCCCTATGCTTGATGATGCTGATTCAGTCATTTCAGGAAAGGCAAAAAAAAACCTGACTGGGTTTTCAGCAGAGCAAAGTGAGTGCCCAAAAAAAGTGCTCTGTTGTACATCACACGCTCATGCCCACATCCTTACCATTTCTGTTGCATTGTTATTTTTATAGATCCCTCGGTCAGTAAATAGTCTGCTCCGGATCTAAATTTAAAAAAATGAATCATTTGCTAAGCTGTACTCTTGGCCAAGTACTTGCTACTGGTGGTATAATTATTACAATTATTTCTTATTGTTCTTATTGTTCAGAGAAAAGATATAAATGACCTAAATCTCCAATGTACAGGTTTTCTACAAGTACATAAACGTGCTCAGGAATTCTATAATGGGGAGGCTAATTTGAAAGGAAGTGGGAAGAGAATTTAGGTGTAGTTAAGTAGCAAATAGATGTTAGCTGAACTGGAGGTTGTGAATAAAATGAAAGGAAGGGAGTAAGCAAGAAATGGTTATTTATGCATGCAAATTGCTGTCCTTCTATTTTTTACAATACCTGAATCTGCTTATTATTTCCTATGGCGAAGACTAATATTGGCTTTTTCCCTTCTGTTCTCCACCCCATCATATCCCTCTTGTTTTTATTTTTTGCTTATGAAGTTTTATATCCTCTTAGGCTTTCATATAATTCTGTTTACCTCTCGTGAAATAGGTTTCTGTGGGCTTATTTGAAAAGCTGGTTCTTTCTGCAACTACAATTGCATAGCAATAACCTCCTTTAGGTGGAATTTAGGGTATTCAAATATTCTTGTAATTTTATTAATCAACCTTTATAGCCAGATTATAGCAGAATTTATACTAATACCTTTGTATTAGCTATTGAACTTGTTTCAGTCAGCTGTACTTTATCCGTGTAATTGCAGCCTTTTTTAATAACCTCATTATTTTGTAGCTTTGTCCTTGTGACAGTCTCACTCTTCTCTCGAATTTCTGAACTATTAACTCCTGCTGTATGTCTGAAGGATTTGTGCAGGATGTCATGTTGTCATCCTTGTCACTAAGGCATTACTAAAGTTTTAAATCCATTCATCCCATTGCTTTTATATATGATCTACACGATAAACATAGGTTCTGCTTCTGCACCTCTGTTGGTAGGTATGCTTGTGCATAGTCATTTAAAGTTATCTCCAGCAGCCAGCCCTCGAGAGCTAGGTAATTGAAGCCTTTCCCTTCATTTCTGATGTATTTTAGTTTTGCCTGGTTTGTAGGAAGTGGCTGAATACTCTCTTCTGACAGTGAGTCTGGCTTCTCATTATGCGCCAAATATTGAATTCATGTTTTGTTCGTGAAGGTGTTTCTGGAGCATTTAATCTGCTGTAGAAACCAAAAAAAGATAAGACCATGCAAGTGGCCATGCATGGTTCAAGAATGAGTCTGAGGAGCCTTAGAAAATCATTATTCAACTTATCAATAGAATTGGTATTTAGTGTCTGTTGATTTTCAAATTTTTTGTCATCTGGTCCAGTTGTGTGGCCTCCCAGGACCTTGCCCACTCCCAGCCCCTTGGTGGTGAGGGAGTGTTGAGGGACACCACAGATGCTGTGCCAGCTCAGCAGTGGCCATAACACCGCTGTGTTCTCAGCACCTTTCCAGATACTGATGCAAAGCACAGTGGTGTGAGGACTGCTATGGGAAAATGAACTCTATCTTACCCAGATACAACATGCAACTTCTTTAAACAGAGAGCTCATCCCCCTCAAAGATCAATAGCATTAGGAGATGAAAGACAGAAAAAGTAAAAAGAGAATAAGATGGAACTTTTTGTTTTCCATCAAAATGTTCTGTTCTAAATATCACTTTTACATTTTCATTTCCTTCAGTTTTGAAAAATGAAATTCAAGCTGCTTATCCCCTAAAATACACTCAACAATAAGGACTATGCGTGAATCAGAGCTTTGAGAATTTTAGCAGTGCTGTTCAAAGGTCACCCCTGCCTCTTTGTTTTTAAAATGTTCCATCAGTTATTAGGATGGAGATAGAACTGATGTAACTGTTTGGACTGAGTCACCAGACTTATCATCCTTCATTACTTCAAAGTCTTTGAGATACTTACGTGGTTGATATCTTAAACCTTGCAGAGGATGCTGCAAAATGGTTCTCAATACCAGTGGTGGGGTTAAATGCTTAGTTCAGGCCTGTGTTCTTTTTTTTTTGGAATTTAATGCAAATAAGAGGGAAAAAAACAGCTACTGTAACAAGTGGTTGATTTTTTTGTATACTGTTGTCAGTCCTTAAGTAATATAAAGTGGTTTTTTTTCCAGAAAAATCCTGCATTGGTTAAAATATTTGTATCTACTGTTATTGGATACCTTCAAGAGGATGTGATTCAGCTAGCACATAGTCAAGGGAGGGTTGCTGTGAGCTGTTCAGCAACGAGTAGGAACATGAGGCTTCTGAATTGACAGTTGTCAATAGGAGCAGTACTAAATAAGTCTGATTCCCTTTGTTCAGGTCTTTCTTCTCCCTGGGGCATGCCTGACCATCAGGGTGCTATTTATCACTCTTGGTTTCATTGGCCATGGCAGAGAAAGCAGCCGTAGCAGCAGCTGGGGAAGATTTAGATTTCAAACTGGGAAGAATGAAAGGTGACTAGGGATAGCAGGGCAGTAATCAAACACATGGCAACAAGTTTGCTGTGTACTTGAAGCTGGTGCTGCATCACAGCATCTCTTTTGGACAAGCAAGTAGCTATGAAAGTTGTAGCAGTAGCAATCTTCATGCTTTCTCATGTGAAAGGACACTTTTCCATCATTTAACTGATGTTTTAACACACTTAAATGAGAAGTAAGAGAGCAATCAGCAAGGATCTGTTTGTATAACAGATTTCAAATGGATCCCAGTATCAGGCTAGGTCTGTAAGTCTGTGAAGGATAGAAATAGGATTTATAAAAAAGATTTATTTTGTGGTTTTGCTTTCTTTGGGATGTTTTGGACTGACATTTTGGCTCCATTTCTTTCCCTATATTTTATAAAGGTCTACACATTCTGAGAGGATGATACAGATTGCCACCCTGAAACTGCAATGTGTGTATTGGTGATCTATGTTAACATGGTAAATCATTGGTTCTTACAATAGGTTGCAATTTTCTGCAATAGGAATTAAGAATTTAACAATGCCATTACTCTTCTGAGAATAAGGCTGGGTTATCTATCAGTGCCGATTGCTGAATCAAGTCAACTAGCCAAGTGTTAGAAAATTATCTTTGGAAGTTATTTATACTATCACTTTGTCAAGTCTGACAGAGAAGTCATTTATTTAGCCATGAGTATGTGATACCAACTTCTATTTAATTTCTTTCCTGTGCAGTGCAGAGCTATTACGACCTAAATTCTTTGGTGATATTCTCTAAAATGCGTAAAAGTAGCACAGACTCTTGATTAGATCCCACTGGCCTAAAGACAAAAAGAACCTACTGCTTTTCCCTGTAGCATGTTTCTCTCCTTTTTCATGTATGGCTTCTGCTAGTCCAGCCACCTTTGGGACATTAAATATACCACCATCTTGCCATTTCTTATTTCAAATGCTGTAGATATAGAATTTTTTTTCATTTCTGATTATTTCCTTTGAATCATCTTTTTGGGGTGATTAAACACATTTTTGTCTCCCAAATATGTAGTCAGGTGAATATGGTATGCTTGAAAAACCAGCAAGAAATTGATGAAATTAATGTGGGGTTTGGTATATAGTATTTCAATAATGGTATTGATTGACAGGTGGTGTCTAGTTCTGCAGATGGTGCTGCTCTAGCATGGGTTGTTCAAGTAGTAGTAGTGGAAAAGTGTAGTAGTGGAAAAGAGAATGGGGACTTCCCCCAAGGAAGTAACACATAACAAAGACCACATTACTAGACAGATAGTATTTGGTGGTTAATTACATTTGTATCTAGGTTAGTATGAGGGTATGCCTAAAGTAATTTTAAAAGCCATCTGCAAGAATTTTTTTGCACAACTTTCAGGATCTGAACAATAAATGAGCTTTACTTGTGGAATTTTTTCTAGAAGAGTTTCATTGAAATTGATGGAACAATTGCTTTATACGCTGTATATTAAAAAGTCTAAGAAAAATAACTAAGCTGTTTTGCACCAGGGGCATTGTCTTTTGCTTAGCTTTTAGAAGCATTTCAGAAGCTTTTCCCTCCTAAAGCTATCTATCTGTAAATGGATGCTTGGATAGCTGAATTCATTATGATAAAAAAGGGTATTTGGTTCTGCTTGCTTAGCTCTTGTGAAATGAAAAATAAACACTCAGTATCTGTTCATTAAGAGAAGGAATCTCAGTAATATATAATCTCTCTTTTGTTTGCTGCCAAATATTTACCAGTTTCCTGTGGGATGCTTGCTTACATTTTCTTATTTGTTAGCAAATGGACATTCAGATTTTAAGAGCCAGCCCCTCAACGATATTAAGTATAGGCTTGCCATTTTTTTTTTTTTCATAGGAAACTGGGAACCTAAATAAATGTGAGTGTCTAGTACTCTATAGCTGAGACAAGTACTAAGGATTAATTAAACAAAGCAGGATGGGTGGGAGGGAGAAACACTGACAGGGAAGTTTAAAGGTAGTGGTACTGACTGATTCTCTCCTGATTAAATGAGACAATTGATAATGTAGTCCTTTGCTACCAGGTTAATTCACCAATTCTTCCTTTTTAGGTCCTGTACTTATAAGAGGAAAAAGCTGAAAGGCAATTCTGGTTGCTGACATTTGCAAAACTCCAAAGAAATTCAATTATCTGTACTTCCTTCTGTTGCCTGTAGAAGAGGTTATACACCTGCAGTCATATGCAGACATGCACATGAGAAGTTTAGTTTTGTGGAAAATTTTAGTTTCATTTTATCACTCCTTTAGTTCTGTGTATACTCTGATATTTTATTAGGCATAAGCTTTGTGGCCAAAGAAGGGGAAGGTGGTAGCAGAGGATAGCATTTTGTGAGTCTGTGAGGCTGTAAAATTCACCTGGTGGCTCTCCTGGTCTCCTGTCTCGATGCTGTATTTCCAGAGAGTTGTATCTGAGCTGCAGAAACAGAGAGCTGCTAGTAGAATGGCAATGCAGGATTTATGGCAAAAGAAAACACAGTCAGCTGATTACTGTGTTTCCTAAGAGATACTTGTGTCACCAGATCATTTGTTGAAGTGGCAGAACAGAAGGAATAATAAGTATCCTCCAAAAGTATACACATAACTACGTTCCAAATTCCCACGGAAAGGAATTTAAGTGTGACTCTAGATGGGAATCTCAGCTAAGATTTGTGCTTCATTTAGAAGAGGCCCTAAACAACCTGATAGACCCACCCCCTGCTACTTGTAATTGCCAGTACTCTGATAAAGCAAAAGTGTATGCTGATTAGATCTCTACATTACAGGAACTTACTGCAAAAGCAGATTTTGCCTGAGCTCCAGGATGGACACAAACACAGTGTACCTTATGCTGAACAGTGGTGGCTGAGAAGTGGCAGTTTGGGCTCTATATTTAGTCCCAAGTTATTTGGTGACTAACTTCCTTGCTTACTTGCCTCCCTTCCTTTCAGATATAGAGACAGGTGTCTGACTAATTTGGAAATGTAAGTTTCTGTTTCTTTATTGTGTTTTTAACTCAGCAGTAACTAAGCAGAGCCTCAGCCACATGTCTCAGTGTCCCCTAATGGACTCCCACAAAGAAGGCAATGCTGTCATAGAAGTATCTAATTAAGCTCTTTGGCTAAAGGCTATTTCTATTGGATTCATACCAGCACTGCCTGCAGGACAGATTTTCCTGGGGAAGAACAAGCCATGCACTAGTGTACGTGGAGGAGCAGCCAGCAGGAAATCATCTTGGAAGAAGAGGACCTAAAGGTCCAGGCTGGGACCCTGGGGATCTGTTTTTCATGTCTTCAGAAGAGCTGACCTTTGTATGCCATCATATTTTCTGCTCAGAGTGCAAGTGTGACCCCATAAGCCTCCCTGTTTCAGTTAATATCAACTGTGTCAAATAGCTACTTTTGGTCCTCAACTCAGCTACTCCCTAGGGATTGCAGCTGTTGAAATTGTACTGAAGTGTTAATTTTGCTTCAAGGTTTTGTCAGAAACATCTATTATTTTTGTAGGGCTTTGTATGGATTTCTTACCAAGAAACAGATCACAATTGATATCTTCATTTTCTGAAAAATGCAAGCTAATTTGCCAAACTTCACAGAATATGCAATATGATAATATTTTATTTAATTTTAAAAAAAATTAAAGTTTTATTGGTAAGTTAAGATTTAAATAAATAAACAGCTGTATCAGCCAATGGTAAAATAAAAGTCCAGGATGCATAAACATTTAGCTTGGTACTGGGTCAGAAATGTACCCTAAGATGTGCCAGAATTTGAGGAGATTCTGATAAGTGAAACAAAACAATGAAGTATTTTCTTATTTATGTGAAAAAGTGTTTTTTTTAAAGTCAGTCTTTCTACCTACTCTGTTGGGAAAATTCTCAAAACATTTTTCTCCTGGATATAAATACATGGCTTGATATTTTGAACAAGTGCTGGTTCACATTCAGGTGAAACTCAACACATGCCAATGTGCTGTTCTTTCCTACTGATTTTGCCAGGAATGAGATTTTTTTGTAGAAACCTTCCAACAACTGGGCCAATTTTGAAATATTCTCTTTCCATCCTAACATTAGCTCAATGTGTTGCTCTTACTAGGACTACCAGCTGATGATTTGTCCAGTTTTCCTTGTTAATTTTTTTTTTTTGCAGTATTCTTTCACTCTTCCATAGATTCAAATTTTATATAAATGCATAGCATTCTATTAGAAATTTTGACTCAAGGCTCATCAACTTTGCTGGCAAAATAAAGTGATGGAGAAGCATGAAATCAATAGATTTGAAGTTTTTTGCTTGGGAGAAAAAGGGTGGCCAAGTAAAAAAAAAAAACAAACCAAAAACAAAACCAACTTTCTTACTCCTACTTCCTTTACACCAGGCTATTGCCACTTCACAGCACTCAGCACTCTGTTGCAAAGAACGGGTTCATACAGGGTCAGCTACCTCCTGTGACTCTGCCCTACGTTTCTGCTAGTTCAACATTTAGACAACACCTAGGCAAAGATTACAGCAAAGTCTATTGTTTTCAGTACAAGGCAACTATCTATTTCACTTAGACCTAAAGGTGTTGGTGCTTGTCAGCAGTTATTTCTTTAGGTGGCTGGTGATGGCAATGTAGGAGGAAAGGAGAAGGATCTAGGGATTGCTCCCTTAAACATAACGAAGTCACAAAGCTGCAAACACACTAGACAGTTACAGCTAATATTGATCACTTCAGCTGAAAAGGCAAAGGGTAGCACCAGTATTGGCAGCTGAAAGTGCTCAAAGCTGTCAAAATATGACAATTTGTGAAGCCATTACCTTTTTAAAATGTAAAAAAAAAATCTTTTATAAGTAGGAGCCTGTAAAATTTACTTTATGAGCCTTTTCTGTGACTGTGGGAGCTAAAAATAATAACTCCTTGAGCTAGGTTTTAAGTAAGACACATAAAATATTGAGACACTTTTATAAAGCTGAAGCAATCAGTTTGACAGCATTTGACAGGGAAAACACCACCTCTTTTCATGGTTAGGAAAGCAGCCTGGGATCTGTTGCCCTTTAAATTGCAGTTTTACTGCCAGAGGGTATTGGGAAATACTGTTCTGGGTTAGAGTGTGAAGTTTCCATTGTGACAGGGAGCGACCTGGCATCTCCTGTCAGTCATGCCTTAAATGAAAGTCTGTGTCGTAATGTGATTTTTCTGTGTACAAGCCTGCTTGTTAACTCTTGTTTGTGTTTAAAACCGTGATTGACATGAGACTTTTCCTTCATCCATCGGTTTAGCATACCAAAGCAGTCATGCAGCTCCTCTCATTGAGGTTTTACAGTCAGAGGGGCTTTAGCAAACATTGCTCAATGGAAACAATACGATAAATGTGAAACCCTTCCCTTCCATTGTTCTGTGAAGCTTTAATGGGTGTAGCAACGTTGGTTTTACTTTAAAAGGAGAGTGGGGAAAAAAACTTGAGACAAGATGATAAAACAAGCCCCTCCCCTCAAAACCATGCAGCTTTACCTTGACCTCTCCTTCCCCAAGCTTAATTGTATTTTCTGTCTCCTGATTGCAGAAGCATTCATGACCCACAGAGGGTTTGATTCCCCTTTGCACCATCTGCATGCTGTGCTAATACACACAGCAGACTTTGCTTCTCTCCATTATAGAGGGACAAGTAAACAAACCTTCACAAGGTCACAATTCCAGAAGGGCAAGACAAATGAAGGACTGGAAATGCTAGGAAACACATTCATTAGATCTGGATTGCATCAACAGTAGGAATAAGATGCAAACTCTGCTTTGGAAAAAGAGGGGCTGTCAGAGACACCAAGAGAATTACTAGCAAAGGGAAAGGGACATCTAAGTCTGAGTTGGGGGGAGGAAGAGGCTGAAGGCCTGTTGCAGTCACTATCCCTTTCCTCTTTGCAGTGAGCTTGTATTTCTTGTTTTAATGTGTTGCTTTCTATGCTTTCAGTGCTGTTGAAGGCCAGCAGGCCTGGAAGGAGTTGTTCTTCAATGACCCCATGTACCCCCTCGGTGTCCTTACAGCAGATTGCTGCAGGCTGTATCTGCTTCCCAGAGGCTTTGACAGCTCTATAAAGCTTGAAAGAAAGTTAGAGTCACATGGCAAAGAAGCAATATTGTAAGATAATTTCTTGTGTGCAACTTGAGAGTTATGCCATGAAAATCAGGATGAAATATAGGCAGGATCTGTTCAAAAGTTGCAGAGGAACTCGAGATTTTCATAGGGAGTGAGAAGTTGGCATGAAAGATAAGGGGTGAAAACACTCTGGCAAGACCTGAAGGATGAAGATTGAAAACTGATCTTGGAAGAATGATTAATAGCAGTAGACGTAGATGACTTCACAGTTATATTTTCTTAATAGGAAAATGGAAAAGTTAGTGGAAAAACTGAAGCGGAGAAGTGGGTGGCTTGACTAATATGCCAACACAATCTAGCTTCAGAAGCAAAATTATTTTCATGCCATGAAGATCCAGGAGATTAAACAGAGGTTCCATTTCAATCTGCACATGTTTGGATTCAAGTCAATGGCTTAAAATTATACTTGGAACATGAGAGTTTAGTCCAGTGCTTGGGATGTCTCTTCTCGTGAAAATTTGTCAGTGCTCAGAACATGCCAATAGAAATAGTTGGTCCCTTTCTGTTATTTTTTTGGGCTGGAAAGCAGAAGAAAGATTGGGGTAGGGAAATGGATTATTTAACACACATAGGCAAAATTCCACTTGCTCATTCACACAAAACTAGCTGTTTATATAAGTTACAAATTCAAATATTTTCCTCAGTTATAACAGGAAGCATAGACAAAGACTTTTCATACAGAATATTCATTACAATTTTACGCCAAATTAATTCTTGTACTTGAATGCAGTTATTTTGCTGTCCTCAGAATAATTAGGGATTTTGTCCATCCTCTTGGATAAGAGGTTAAGAAAGTGAATTTCTTAGAACAGGAAATGTAGAATTTTTTCTTTTTTTATTTTAATTCTAAGTGAGAGGATTTCAGCATCTGTGACTCAATTTTCTAGAGTCTTTGACTAACAACCTCTAGTTATATTTTTTTATTTTCTTTCTGATTTTAAGGCTTAGAAAGTTCTGTTGCTGTGAAGCTCATGGAAAAGTGTTTTGGCAAACAGGCTTTAAAACCTGCCTTTTTGTGCAGTAGAAGACATGACACTTGTGCTGACAAAAGACATATCACACGTGTATAATGGTCCCAGTGTGTGTTACATGGTGACTTTTGTTAAAGCTTTTTCTGCGTGCAATTACATATTGTATTACTTTTCCCTGTGTAACATTAGTTCTCTTAGTGTCCTGGTTTTATAGGAAAGCTTGCAACCCTATAGCCAGAGACCAGATTAAAGATCTAAATTTTGGGTGTGAGGATGAGGGATGATAGGTTCCTAAAGCAGGTTGAAAGTATATCTCTTTTGCTTTCTGCTAGACATAGACAGAATCTGGGAGATTGATTTTTCTTTCCATAAAATAATTTTTTTTAAAAAGGACCATTTAGAAAAGAATTTTTTTTTCATTTTTTCCAGTGATACCACAGTCAAGTTGGCTACAAGTAATTTTGTAGCTGACAGAAATTTTAAAACAAAATATATTGCCAAAATTTGTATTATATTTTATGGTTTATCATGTAGGAATAAATACATAGATACCTGCATTATTGTGGCTGTTATTACTGTTCATTATTATTACCAGTACGACAGAGTTTTTTTTCCAGCCAAACTTGAACTGATTGGCCATGTGGTCAGATGATCTTCAGTGAAGAGTCTTAAGAAGGGGTGAACATTTTAATCAGGGAATAAAAAGTGCAGGAAAAACATAATTTGGTTTGGAAGGGCTTTAAACCTGCAATTTAAGACAGTGGAAAAAAGTGCTGTAGTGGTTGTTTTGAATATGTAAAAAAGAGAGTAAGTTTTTATTCAAGCTGTTTTCACCAATAAAATAATGGCTTCTTCTGCAAAAATTATTCTGAACCATTAAAGTCTGGGCCACATTTCATAGCTCAGTAATAGACATAAAGGACAAAAAGTATGCAAGGAGAGACAATGAAAATTGAATTAGTCAATAATGAGTGTCACACACACTTGGTGAAAAGTTACTTTTACTTTTGCTTCTGCAGTTATAGTAAGTTGCTTTTACATTGAAAATGCCAGTGAAGAAAAATATATATTGCTCAATAGTAAATTATTATTTACTAGAGATGATTGGCTGGAAAAAGGTGTATGCAAAAATTTGGTTGATTATCAAGAGCTGATATTCTGCCTTTTACAAAAGTACTTGACTAGAATATGATTGTGTGTCTCTGCTGGGAAATATAACTGAACTGACCTTCTTAGAGTTCTGTGATGCACAGCGAAAATTCCTTGCTGTCCTCTCTTAGGCATTATGTAGTCTTATGTATTATATCAAGTCCCCAACATAATGCAAATGAACAGATTTGAAGAATATAACATGATTTTATTTTAGTACTTTTCATTTCTCCATTGCATAAAAGCACTTTGGAAAGCAAGGAACTAAACCCTGGTCGTTGAGTCACTATGTGCCTTGAAATGAAACATGATTTTGCACTCAGCAATAAACTGCAGGGAAACTTGAGTACAAGAATAGAATTAGGGACGGAGAATCAACTGGGAATTTAAACTGCTTTGTTCACTCCATCTTGTTTGGAGATGTTTTTGCAAGAATGGCCCCATTTTCAGATGTGATATAGACTTTACTGAGGTTCTGAAAGATTTCAAGGCATTTTTTCCATTTTTGATTTTTTTAGCCCTTGTGTTCTGGGGACCTGACCAGCACTGGAAGTGTCAAGATATCTTGATAGCTGTTGCTGCCAGAGAAATTCCCAGCTGTGTTCAAAAGTGTTGAAGTCTTGAAAGACAAGCTGCTCTTGTATTGAATCTACTCCCATTTGCAGACCACAGAGGTCTGAAACTCATTTATTCCAACCTAAGTCAGAAGTAATCATACTGAATTCAGTAGGTATGACTCAAAGTCAAATCAGCATAAATGAGATCTAAACCCAATCTTCAAAGGGCTGGATAATTTCTTGTAAAGATTTTTTGAAATGCAGCGGGCTTATCTAAATGGAAAATAAATGTAAAACTTCTTCAAGTTTTCCTGTTAGCTAGAGACATGTATTTTGCATAAGAGAAAAAAGCTAAAAGAAATACAAATTTTAAACATAATTATTTTAAAATAACTTTGAGAAATCACAATTCTCTTTTTATTTTTGTGTTGTCATTTCCTCTTGGAGCAGTATAAAGTTTCTGAGTTAAATGAATCTAATTTGTTCTTGGTTATGTGAATAGGTTTTGCAGTAATTTTCCAGAGGTAAATATGGACTCTGACTGCTGTTAGGAAATATCTTTTGTGTTTACTTATTAGCAAATCATCACAAAAATTACAGCAGCTAAGTGTATTTATGAATTTGTAGGTATAGTTACCCCCTCTACAGGCAGTGGACGTTGAGTGGTCTAGACATTATGGATGCTGTGTATTTCACCTAATCTTAGCAGCCACTCAAAACTCACTGAAAAGAGTGAAAAGAGTGACACTTTCCCATGGTGGCTCATCTCAGCCTTTGTTCTGATGGGGCAGATCAGTTTTGGATGTATCTGTCTTTCTCACTGGATGGCAGAGGGAGCCCTCACACTTGCTATAAACAAAAGCAACAGAGCCAAAAAAACAGAGCAACAAAGCTCCTCCTCAGGAAACTGTTCTTGTCCTCAAAAAGAAAGGAGTGAAATAGACGCAGTGGAGACTTTTAGGGTCTTTATAGTGCCACTGAATTTCCATTGGAGGGTCCTCAGCCCCATCAGAGCAGGTTCGTGGAGAATGCTCTGGAAATTTATCCTGTGAGGGGATACCTGATATTTTTAGGATGGGTACACAAAAGAATCTGAAACGTAACAAATGAAGTAACAGGCAATTCGGGAAGCTTTAAGCTGTGTTGCCTTTCAGTTTGATTTCTAATCTATATTTCCCCTGGGCATTAAACAGATCTTTCTTGGAGTGTTCTTCCTTCCTGAGGGTAGTCTTCTGTACACCACTGTGGCTATTTGGATTAGTAAGGAGATATTCAGTGTTAGCAGCAGTAGCATCAGTCTGGCCTTAGAGAATGAGACAATGAAGATTCTATTTCTGGAAATGTTCTGGCACTAGCATAATAGACTCCAGTGGGTACTCATTTGATTAAACAAGGTCACTTTAGAAAGGTGTTTTCTTGTGCAGGTGAAGAATTACTTTTTTTGAGTAAATAGCATATAATCTTTGTTGCCAAAGGGGTCTGAAACCTATGGTCTATATGATAAACTATTTTATCTAAATAGCTACCCTGCTAGCCCATCTCCATTAACAAATCTTCATGGTCCATAGAAGACCACAACAGAGTAACACTATTGAAAAGATAAGAGATGCATTAGGAAACTAAAAAAAAATAAAAAAAGGTAACTGTTATTCTTATGTCATATTGTTTTATTATTTGCTTTCTATGTATTTATTACCAAACAAGGGAACCTGTGCCTATAGGTATATAAATATGGAACCTTACTTTCATACAATCGAAAAGTGAAGCAACAGGGAAAGGCAAATTTTGCTTCAATCCATACTTCTTTCCTCAAGACTTTTGATCAGCCACCTTTCATGACCAACTTATCCTATTTCTCAGTTACCAGAGTTATGTAGGAATTTCATTAAGATGCAAGAATGATCAAAACAACCTAGTCTTGCATTCTCCTCGTTGAAAGTCAGGATGGTTTGAAGTGTCCTAGAGTGCATCCTTCTGGAAATCTGATGCAGATATAGGTTTTTTTACAAATATGCATTTCAAGTGGAAGGACCTGTTTTAGGTAGTTCTAGATTATCTGAGCTCTACTCAGAAAGCAGGCTAGGACACTGATTTGTTCAAGTGATGTTGCATTGGTATAAATATTCCATTGTTACCAACCAACTTTGTTACCATTGCATCTCCCTTTGATGGTTTGAATATTTCTATCTTTCAGGCTAACATACTGATATAATCTTATCTATGTGAGCACTGAGGCTGAGCTATCACAAAAATTGATATATTCCTTTTTTTCTCCCCTATTTGTCATGGTCTTTTAGGTATTTTTAATACAGATCTTATCACTGTATCCATATGAATAAACTTTTCAAGATGTTGGAATAGCTCAAACTTTCACTTGCTTCAAATCATACTGTTTCTTGTATGATTTCTCCAGTAACTGCTTTTGCACATCCTAAGGAATTGGTGTTCATCTGCAAAACTGATTACCTGAGCCTCTGCTCCCTATTTTTTTAACCTATCCAAATCTAATGAATCTTTTCAATGAAGTGTCACTACACGACTTCAGGATGGATAAAACTTTCACTTGTGCCTTTTTGTAGGTAAGGATTGTAAATGGGTGGGTGCCTGAGTGCGGCAGTCGAAATGCTGAATGAATGAGTAGCGCTCGTTGCCTGCTCACTGAGCCCCACTTACTCTGTCAGTGCTCCACATCAGTGCAACAGGATCAGACATACTCTGTTGCCACTTGGCAATTCCTCAGTCAGTGATTATATTTCTAAATGTAGTTTTGGCTTTCTGCATGTGGCCATGTGTTCTACTTCTTCCAAGGTCTTTCTGAATGCTTCATCTGAATACTGAATTTGATGCAAATCAGTGTTAAAAAGATAAGAAAATGTTCAGGTTTTCCAAGGTCTTCCAAGGTTTTCTTGCTTTTAACTTTATTTCACTATTCTTTTTATTTTTTCTACTGTCTGCAGGTGGATCATGAGGATGTTGTAAATTCTTCATAATTAATTGCAATATCTGTATTTACATACTACATCCCTGGCAAATGCTTAGAAGTACTTAATGCAGGTAAATATGTCCTTTGTCCAGAATATTTTATTTTTTTATACTTCTTAGGGTTGTTCTGTTTCTGAAAGTGCAATGAAGTAGCAATGATCTTCCAGCATTCTTATGGTAAGCACAATGATAGATATGAACATCTGTGCTAAAACTCTGACTTGCCAAAAGGCTATGTCTTGTAATGCCTTTCACAGGGAATTATATTCACAAACTGTGTCTTAAGCTTAGCTGATGTAATTCCTTCTGCATGACACAGGTGTACTGTTCTAAATGAGTAAAATTAATTCATTCTAATAACTACTGCTCTAGCTTTGCTTCTGTTTCTGTCATCACTAACAATATCTCAATCCATGCAGGTTTCTTTCCCCCTTTGCTCAATTTCCTGAGCCTGGAGGAACAATCCTTTAATATCAACCAGGTCTCTTGGACCCCTCTTCCCACAGTATCTGTTGCTGTGGGATTCTTCCAAGAAGATCCCTAAAGAGGCTAAAGTCATCTGCCCTGAAATCCTTGGTTGCAATCCTACTCACTGCCCTGCTTCTTCCTTGCCCATTTCTGAGCTCCACAGTCTCACGGTCACTGAAGCCAAGGCAGCCCCCCAACCTTCATATCTCTGACAAGGCTTCCCTGTTTATCATTGTGAGGCAACCAGCACACCATTCCTTGTAGGATCCTCCACTACCTCTGTCAGGAAGCTGTCATCAATTTACAGGAGCTTCCTGGACTGTTTGTGCTTTGCTGTCTTACTTCAACCACCTGAATGAGGAATGATCTGGTGTGCTGATTAAAAAAGAATATAAAGTCCTAACAGTTAAGGTTGTTTGCTCAAGTTGATTTCTGGTAATAATGAAGTAGAATATTGAAGTGTAATAATAATGCAATAAATAATATAGAAAGTGATGATATAAAGATGACAAAATAGCTAAGAAAAAGCATATCTAAATTGATATGGCTGAGAGATGACTGATATTTAATGACAAGTCGAGAAAATGTGGGTGGGAAGGATGTTTCTTTAAAGCTAACTTTCAGGTAATGTCTGTTTGCAAGTGGAACCAATTTGCACAGACCACACTTCTAATATAAGAGAAAAACACTTAATTTAAGGAAACAAGGAGAATTTACCATGCACAGCAGGTTTGTCATAGTGATGTTCAGATCTCACTGTACTTGTGGCGCAATGCCCATGGATCCCTCTGAGCTGTGCAATGAGTTTATCCATACACATCCCATCACTCTGGGAGACATTATAAGAGCAAAACCAGACCTGACACCCAAGATGGACTGTGCCCCTCTTTTGCTTGCTCCTTTGCCTCCATAAATGGCTCTCTGCTTTGCAATAGATCTCTATACAAATTTGATTTTTTGGGATGTTCAGGTTTTTGCTAGTTGCAGGTGGAAGACCACATTTAAGTTGTTGCACATAAAAATACACTTGTTATGAGCAATTTTACTTCATGTAAATAGCAACAAGCTGCTTGCCTTGGAGAAGATTACCTGGCTGCATGTTCACAGGTACATTCTGGTGCAAAATTAAGGACTCGGGCAATTCTGCTTCTGCCAGTCTGATAAGAAAACAGTAACTTCTACCAAGCTGAGTTCTACCAGTGCATTTAACTTCTCGATATGTAAGCCCACAGTTTTCTATAATTTAATCATAGTAGTGCAAATTAATTGAATTTAATTTAGTCAAAACTGAAAGATGGTAAGCATATGATTGATGAGAAACCTCTAAAAAAGATGTTCTAGACTTGACTACCTGACAGACTAGAAATTAGAACTTTTCTGATCTCTTAATAACAATTTACATACCATTACATGTTTTCTGTATTCAAAATTAAAACATTGTTTTTCCTCATTTATTTACCCCACACGTACAGATAACAAATTCCTCCTGGTCTTCATTTTACTTGACTGAAAACAAGTCAGCTTCATCTAAACTCACCTCACATGATGGGCTGGTCATTGCTCAGAGCATACCAGTACTTATTCATCTGGTTTATGTCTGATTTCCTTGTACCTAAATATATGTTGTGAAATCTGTATTTTAAATTGGGCATCACATGACATTCACATTTGCCTAATTCAACTAGAAACAGCTTGACTGAAAAACCTTTTAATCTTATTATTTGTTGCTGCTTATCTTTGCTGGTTAATGGCCTTGTTATGATTAGCTAGGGTACCTGTGTTTCTCTCCTCTTTCAGTTCTAGCTGACGCTAAAAATTCCTGTTATTTCTTCAATCCAGGATCTTGTATTTTATTTTGCCATTACATTTCTGTTCCTTTGTGTTTCAAGGTCACCTGGGTCTTCCTAGGTGTTATTCCATTCATCTCTTGAAAGGATTAACTTTATGGCTTTGTATTATTGGTCAGTTTCTTAATTATTTTTTGTTAAAGAAATAAATTATAACAAGGAAATAATCAAAATTCTAAAATATTGAGCAAAATTAGACAGCGAACAAATGTCTTGAAGGCTGTTATTCAAGGCAATGTCCCATAATGTTCCCTCCATACCTTTCAAATCCTTTTCCTCTGCTCCCAGTGTCTGTTTTTTCTGTGGCCCTAACTCCTGTATCCCTGTAATTTCTGAAAATGGGAAGACCAATCTGCTCTGTAGCAGAGTGGCTGAACTTTTTTCAGGTTGATCTTTTTGAGAAATAAAATACCTCTGACAGGAAATTGAGACATATTTGAGTTTTGTCACTTCAGCCTCCATTTCAATAAATTCAAGAATAATATTTTCCAAGAGAATTTAACTTCAGTCATTTCTTTACTTGAGCCACAACAGCAACCAGATCTTCCATTTTTATTTAATAAAGAAAAATTCAATTAGTTAGTAACTCCTAATGTTTTTCCACTTTCGTTCCATGAATAAACTCTGTACTGAACTTGTCTTAGCTATTTCTGAAGTTTTCATGCTGAACAATTATTTTGCTTTCTGCTTAATGTTTTGTTAAACGATATATCTCAGCAGGCAGTTCCTGAGTTGAAGTAGTGATGTTCAGCAGTCTTCTGGGTAATACAGAGCCTGTCAGTCAGAATGAAATCAGCATAGTTCTCTGTGTTGCCATGCAAATTCTAAATCCACTTAGCTGGGTTTTATCTTTGCTGGTCTTTAAAGACCAAATAAAATTTATTATATGCATAATGTGCTACAGGCCCTTCAGCAGGCCATTTCAGCTAGCAGGTATACATTTAGAAGGCAATTCTGCTCTTTCTTTGATATAGAGATTATAGTTTAGCTTGAAGATGAGAGATTAATCTAACATCTGAAGTAGATACAATACTTGTATTTCATTATGTTGTGGAGATGATTTAAAACTTCTGAAAGGAGTTTTTTCATGGTAATTGCAAATCATGTATGTGTATTTTGAGTTATTTCTATGCCTTGCAATAGAATCTGTTCTTTAAAAGTAATGATATGTTTCTTAATAGCAACAATAACAAGGAAACAGAGCACTTGTAATTTTCTTGTTCTAAGCCATATGGTATCTGGTACGTGGGCAGCTGCTCAACGTAGGAAGGTCAGAAGAAGCCTCAGTTACCAATGCTACACCTCTGTAGTACAGCCAGTTAAGACTCAGCTTCCTAAAGAAAGTTGGCATTGTCTTACATGTGTTGTCGTATCTCTTCTACCTTTTGGTGCTGAATGTCGAGCAAAAAGGATGGCAAAGCTCTGCTCTGCCTCCAGTGTAAGCAGACAATAGAACTGTCTGCTGTCTTCAGAGGCAGAAGTTTAAAAGCAACTTAGCAAATGTGATAGGGTTGGAGACAAATAAAATACTCCATGTTCTTAACTGATCTTGGAATTACTGGACAAGATTTTTGGTTGTTTTTATTGATAGTTCAAAACACAGATACAAGCAGCCTCGTGTTTTAATTGTTTTGGAGATGAATCATTACTAGTAGTCTCAATTACTTCATTTTTGGGGTTCATGAAAAGCATATTGCTCAATAACATTCATATTTAATGATTTTTTTTTGTTGAAAACCATTATCACTGACTCATTTTCCTATAAAAATGTTTCAGTCTTGTAAGCTGACAAGGAGTAACAAAATCACACCAAGCCTTATGATGGGAGCAAAAAAATATAAAAATATGAGTGGGATTCTGCTTCCTCATTCCTCTTGATAGAAATCAGAGGCTGCTTCCATAATTTAGAGGTTAAATATTAGGTTTTTGTAAGACACCATGAATCCTACAGGGCAGAAAACCCATTAATTGCATAGTCAAATTTTGATACATCTGGTATGTTTGAATGATAAACAAAAAAATCTATTCTTTGGGGTAAGTCAATTCTGTCATGACCTTATGGGTCATTTCAAGTGTGCAGGAAAGAGAGTCTTTATTTAATATAAAACATTATTAATATTCTGAAAAATGAGTAATTCAGAGATGTTATTTTTTTCAGGTTATTTTCTTCTTTCTCTCTGCCTTCTCCTAGGGGATAATTGTCCAAAGATGAAAAAAGTCAAAATATTTCATACTAGGTGTTATTAGAAGAGCGAAGGTCAAGAAAGTTGTTGTGAAGACAGAGGATAAGGTTAGCAGGCCTTGTATTGGTTCTCAGGTCTGATAATGTTTTCAGAAGTACTGAACCAGGTCCAACTAATGTTTTGTCCGACCAAGAACCTTAATTCATCTGGCAACAAGCAGCATTTTACTTGTTAACCATAGTGTTTTTTAAAGAAAAAAACAGTTTTTTGGATGTTTGTTTTTTTTTTTTTTTAAGGGAAGCCTAACCTGAAAGGTGATGCAAGATCTTGATCATTATGGAAATTTCTGCAGGGAGACCTGAAGGCAAAGCTGAGTTTCAGACTTGTCCGTAGTTTCTGAAGTTCTGTTTTATGTCCAGGAGTATTCTATAATCTTTCTAAGCACATCCAGGAGACATTGGGCCAGGTTATTTAAGGCAAAACATTCCCAAGTGTCCTAGTCAAAATTAATTACTTCTCCCTGGATATGCCTATATCACGAAAATTTTCTTATCAGTGAAGAAACAGAATTCTTGAGTCACTTGTGTTAAGAATGGACTAATCATGATTACACTTTATCCAATAGATGAGAACATGCCCATTTGCAAAGGGTGTTTTCCCTACCTCACAGCGTAATTCAAATTTTGGTCTGATTACTTTTCAAACCGTTGTTCTTCAACGGTGAGCTCATCTCCATCAAAAACTAGATTAATTTAGTCAGGGTAATATACCTATATGATGTGAAGGGCAAACAGAACTGTGTATCACTAGCAAACATATTCAAATTTGAGTCTGCAATGTCTAACCAGTTTCCTAAATAGTGGAAGATCTTTGTGTGTGAATTGCGTAAAATTTTAATTTCTTGCTTTCTGTCATGAGGTATGTTTGCTTAGGAAAAATTAGGAGTCACCTTAAAAGAATATATCCTTATCCAAGAAGCTACACACAAAATAGAAGTATACAGTTTCTCAGGCTATGAAAGTTAAAGGAGCAGAATTCTGTACAAAATATGAAGTACCTCCTTAGGTGGCCCGCTTCTGTCTCATGATGGAAACACTGAACGATGCAGAGAGATCCCAACAATATAAGAATGAGCATTATCCTACTATCTAAGGGACAGCCATAGCATACGTAGACTAATCTGTTTTTAGTTCTGGATGCAGTGTGTACAGCATCAAAATTTCTGATGATGGGTACGTGAGCTTTAAAGACACTTCTCTGAAATTACTGAGGAACACAAAGGGTAGTAGCTAGCCATTCAGATGAATTTTTAAATCGCTGATATTTTCTGCAACTTTCTTATATGCTATTTTTAGTGTATTTTTGTTAAAAGTAAAATTACTTGGTTTGAAACTACTATTCTCCTCAGTGTTTGGCAGAAGAACTGAACAGCACTAGAACTTCAAATCCCTTGGTAGGAGTAGTGGTTTAAGAAAATAGAGAATATGCAGAATCTAAATAAACAGGGGAGTTCCATTGAGCTTTAATACTTTTGCTTTCTTGCCACAGTTAATTTGCCTGAGGCATCTTTGTAAAAAAAGTTAGATTGCTGCTACATTTATTGACTGTCTTCATGGTACAAGTTTTTTTAGCGTGCTTACTTGAAATATTGAAAGAGGGAAATGAGAAATGTTTTCATGTTCTTCCATTCCTTAGAACTTTGATGTGCTGGATGCTACCAGAAAGGGTATAATCAGCTATTTCAATGGACAGGGCACTCAGTGGAGAAAGGGTCCAAAACTTACATGGAACTTTTCCCACATGATTTATCTCTGTGGCTACAACCAGTATATAAGCCTATCTTGCTTCTGGGAATAATTCTAAGCAAAAAAAAGATGTTTTTTCTGTAAACAAGAATTCTTAGTTTTGACAAATAATGAAGAAAACCTATTTTATTGAAAAAATCTCCCCCAGGCTGCTGGCTACAGTATGCAGACTGAAGAGGTTTGCTGTAAGAAGTGCTGGTTGAGGCCTGTCTGTTTTATTCAATAGCCTCTGGGACTGATTTTTTTTTTTACTAGGAGCCTGAGGAATAAAGAGGCTGTTATTTTAAGAATGTCTCATTAAGATATAATTAGCCAAGCACATTTATTTTATTAGCTGTCCTGTAGTCTCCTAACTGACAAAACGAAGCTGAGTGCTTGTGCATGGCCTTACCTGGGATATGTATGATCAAGACGGGACACAAATCAACTGAGCCAAGGGACAGAAGCTGATAAACTACATCGGAGTTTTCTAATTGTAAGAATAGAACTCACTATAGAATCTCAAAAATATCCTAGACCAAGACTACAATATTGAAAAATCCA
>VWZV01007109.1:0-10650 GCA_013397155.1 Irena cyanogastra | reverse complement strand
TGATCAGGATGGTATTGAAGTGGCTTTTTGCATGGTTTGTGGCACTCTGTAAAAACATACTGTGGTTTTACCTTGTGTGTCAATGGGAAACAAAATTTCCTGAAATTTTGGCCTACTCTTGCATCAGAGATCCAAAGGTGTGGGGATTTCTACTGTCACTGCCTACTGAATGACATACTTGCATGATTTTCCAGTGCTCATTTACACCAGAACTCTCAGACTCCTTGGAAATGCTCTGCGCATTTAGGCTACCTCAGGTTTTATCCAGTGGTCTCCTCATTTTGCCCTTAAGGACATGAGTCTTGTCCACCACTGTTTATTACAAAGGAAAGATCAAATTTCTTCATGTCCTTGACCCAGTTATTTCTTTTGGCTTATTCTAAGAGATTACTGAAAACACTTAGTATGTTTTGTACTCTATCCAGAAAAATAAGTCTTCCCTTTTCCTGGGAATCTTTGGGCCTATTGCTTCAACAAGGTCTGCATCTTGCTTACACTTCAACCCTCACAGAAAATTTACCTCATCTTATTCCTGGATTTTGCTCAAGCTAAATCATGTCTTCAGATGTTCAGAATGTCAAGTTCTTTGGAATTTCTTTACATATCAGATAAGAACACATACCGTAAGATTATTATCCATGGTGGTCCCATTGGCTCTCAGCAAAATCAGATTTGTAATTTCTACAGATGATCTAGTTATTCTGTGTTTGAATAGAAATAACTTCTGCTTAAGCAAAAAAAAACATGTAGATTCATATGTAATTCTTTTTCTTTAATGCATTTACAAACAAAGCTGCTGGCATGTTTTGAATGCTCAGTGCTAAAACATGCTAGCCAATACCTTAAGTCTGTCATCTAAAGAAAAGTTTTGAGTAATTGTTTTCAAACATACCTTTTTATTCTAAAAATTTTGGTACGCTGTCCTATGTCACAGAAAAACATGGCAGTAGCTGTATGACAAGTAATACATTGCTGAGAAGCTTCAAACTGGGACATACAGTATTTCTTAAGATAAAACATTGTCAGGAAAATGTATTTATAGTCCTATTTTCTGAGACACTAATATTGTTTTAATTTTTTTTTAATTCTAAGGGTATTATTCAGCTGGAGAAAGAACTGGCAAATTTAGGTGGATCATGTGCAGCAGCTCTGATGAAGAAAGATTTAGCGCTTCCTATTGGTAAGAACATACTTCATTATTTCATTATTTCATCATTGTCCATGTTTTCTGAATTAATAGCACATTTAAATCTTATTGTTGCTTTTAAATAGAGATAATAATACAAAATTGAGTCTTCAAACTGAATTAATCAAACCATCAACTTGGCAGTATTTTCTGCTTACCCTTTTCCCTTTGTGTGCATGTGGGGAGGAGGGAGACCTGATCATTTAAATTTGAATGAACTCGCCCCATGTGCAGGTATTGTATGACTGTATGAACTGTGTCCCACAGTTTCCTTGTGGTACTTCATAAATGTGCTGGTATCATCTCTGTATTTCTCTTTCACTGTTTTTTTTCTCCCCCTCTCTACACCTCTGTGTGTGAAAAAGTACCCTCAGTGTTGAATTGCAAAACTTAAAATTACTATTTTAAACTCGAAAGTGACCATTCATCTGTAGACCTTGTTGCTAAAAATATTTCTACTGTAGCTTTTTTTTTACAATTAGAAAAGAAATCACATATTTTTACAGCAGATGCTACAAATAGGTGCTTATAGTAACCCATCTGTAATTTAAAATGTAAGAAAAAATGAGTTTGTGGAAATTAATGGATGTGGAGATGGAATTAGAACTTCTAAGGATGCAGCTGTCTTATGAGTAATATAATTTCTCTTAAATAGCATCAGCATATAGGAAAAACAGGCTCATAATATATAATAGGATATCTCTGATAATTTTATTTAGGAGCAGAAATCAAACTCAGATACTGTTATACTGGAAGTGTGGATTAATGAGCAAGAGAGCACTGATCAGTGTGGAGTTATAGTTACAAAACCTACTTTGTGGTTTTAATCCAGTATTTTGCTTGTGTATTTGAATTGTTTACAAATTTCTTACTTTGTGTTGTAAGGAGGCACCCCAATTGCACTAGTGGAGCTGTATTTCACTCTCCAAAGTACAGGCAATTCTGCAGATTAAATAGTGCCCTCATCTCTTATTCCTCAAACTCCTTAGTTTTGTTGACTTCTCTTAGTTTTGCTGTTCTTCTATGCAACAACAACAAAAAGATTGAAATCCTTGTAACTTAATCTCCCATGTTTTACAATACTTTGTACTTCTCTCTTGGGAGCTTTTTATGTTTGTTCTGTTAAAATGCCTAAAATAAGAAGGGTGACATATAGATTGACTTTATGCTATCCCATAAAAGTTTGAAATAAAATATGCAGCTAAGTTACCTATGCAGTCACAGCCCTGTATAACAGTGGTTGTGTGTGATCTGCAAGAGAGGAGGGATAGGTGCATTGCCTCTAATGAGTTTCCTGATTACTGTTGTAATGGCAATTGATTTGTCTGACTGTTATCTAACATCAGCTCAAGAACTTCAACCAAGTCTGTTAATGTTGCTGGTAAGATTGCAATGCTTGCGCTATTTAAGGGTATTGTTTCTCTCCAAGACCACTGGGACTCTCTGAGTAAACAAAACTGGGGAATTAGTCAACAGTGGTAGTATTTGCAAATGGAAACTACTGTGCAGCCTTTTAAAATGGTTTTCAGTTGTGTGTAATCTTGCTTTGACTGTTTTGCCTGGTGTCTCAGAAAAACACTGTAGCAGAAAAAGAGGTAAAGCTGTGGTTTTCTAGAGCAACATTGAAATGCCTTAGTATCAGACTTCTTTTTCTGCATTCTAGGTTATGTATCTTCTACCTTTTGCTGCAAGTAAAATGGTTCTTTAATACTGTCATTCCTAGTGTGCAGACCTCTGTCATCTTACTTGTGCAGGAGTGTCCCTTAAGGGTTTTTCTACATAGAATAATAGAATCAATAATAATATAAAAGACTTTCTTGTAATGCATACACACAGGAAGGCCCTTTTTAGTCGACTTCTCATACTTTGTTATCATTTCTACAGTTTTACTTTTTAGTAATTGTTGGAGTGGGTATATTCAGTGTGCAAGTAGTCAAATATTTGTGGGAGTATTCCTCTAGAAATATTAGGAATAAAAGTGTTTTGGAGGACCTAACAAGGTTAAACCTATTTTGCTCCAAAGGAAGATGGACCAGGAAATGATTTCTGCACATATTAGGAAAGCTATCTTTGGGAGTTACACCCAAATACTGTTTAAGTTACCAGGTTCAAAAGGTTGTTCTTCCTTCTTGCCAGTTTAAAACTTAATTTTAAGACGCTTCTTCCCAAGAGAGAGATCTGGTCTATGACCAAGATGTGACTTAAACACCAGTGTGAAATTGGTTCATATATTTTGTATTACTAAATTCTTAATTGTATCTAATCTGGTAGAAGTTCTTCTGAGGGCAGTTTTTAGATGTCTTTATTTCTTTGAATTTTAAAAATTGCCTTGGGGCTTGATTTTTCTTATTTCTCTTTTGACTAGTAGAATTACCTGACATGTGTTTAAAAGAGAGTAGAAATATGGTAGTTTTATCGGTTTCATTCTTCTATTAAAAGACTGTGTTTGGCAATTCCGGTCATCTTGGAATCAAACTTTTCAGTTGTATTTATGGTAGAGAAATACTGTGTAATACTATGTAATGTATTTGAGCTTTGTATTTTAGGAGGAATCATAATTTATAAAATTTTACAGAGTTTATCAAGTTTTCAAATAATTTTACAGAGGTAAGCTCTTAAAAGGGAACAGCTGTTGCATACTTAGAGATACTGCTTCCCATAAGCCATCTTGACCTCTCAAAATCTTTCTGAAAGCATCTAGTAACATCCAAAGACTTGCCATACGTACTGTCTTGAAGATAAAAAGATAAACACCAGACTTTTGTTCTATGTAACTTATGTTGTTCATTTGTGTGTGCACTGAACTACACAGTACTGCATGTTTACTGTGTTATTTGAAAATATTAATATTTCAGCTGCTGATTGAACAGTACGACACATCATTAAGCAAACTTGAAATTTGTGATATAAAATAGTTCACAAAACAGAGTTGAATCTCATATTCTGTAATATGTAGATAAATGCCAATGTAACTGTTATATTTTTCCAGCAGGTAGTGAGTTTGAAGAAGATCTTGAGATACTTGAAGAGGCTGCCTTGCAGGTATGCTGCAGCTTTTTATCCATTGCAATGTACTTAAACACGTAATTGCATTGAAACTGACTGCTATAGAAGAAAATAATTTGTAAGGCTTTTATTGTAAAATGGAATCCAGCTTATTATGTAAAAGTTTAAGAAAACCATACAGAATTTTAGTATTTACATGAAATCATTTTTTATAATGAATCTGCTTGGAAAAAAGTGCATGGAATGTCACATAGAAAATTAGATAACCAAGTATTTCAAAATGTCTGTTTGGCTGAAGTTGCAGTAGTTGGCAAGTTTTAAATGTTACCAGAATCAGTCTTTGACATGTCTTTGTAATTAGAGAAAGAAAATCACTTTTTCAGCTGAGCAATGATGTTAATCAAGTCCCAAATAATATGATTGCAGTTGTTCTGGTTTGCTGATGGCCTTTTGTTGAGTACAATGAGAGTTGATGCTGAATCTCCCTCAACTCAAGGTCATTTAACCTCTTTTGGCATAAATTATTGTTTAATAGACTGAGATGGCTTTTTTAAACCTTTTATCAGGGTAAAGTTTATTCTTCTTGAATGGTTTTTAATGCCCATTGTGTCACATTATGGGAAAATGTGAACGTGTTACTGAAAAGCTGTTCTGTGTCTCTTTTCACCCCCAACCTCTGCCAAAAAACCAAAAAGGTGTGCAAAGCTCACTCAGGCATTCTTGGGAAAGGCTTGGCACTATCTCACTCACCAACCATTTTGGAAGCTCTGGAAGGAAGTCTTCCACTGCAGGTACAAAGCAATGAGCAGTCATTTCTGGAAGATTTCATTGCTTGTGTACCAGGATCAAGTGGTGGACGACTTGCAAGGTAAAACTGCACTGTTGCTTGTCCTTTTAGGTGTCTATAGAACTGTCATAATTATTTTAATTATTAGTTAAATAAAACTGTTTGGCTGTATTGTTTCCATTAATACATTAGTTAAAACCATGTAGGCATTCAGATGTTCTGTGTCTTTTCTTAGCTCTATGTCACATTTGTACAGAGTAAGAATTTGTCTTTTGGAGGCTGTAGGAGATTTTAATGTTAGATGGTTTTCTTTGCTGTAGGTGGCTGCAGCCAGATTCATATGCTGATCCTCAAAAAACATCATTGATTTTGAATAAGGATGACATCCGATGTGGTTGGCCAACTGTTATTACAGTACAAACAAAAGACCAGTATGGGGATGTTGTTCATGTTCCTAATATGAAGGTAGTTATTATAATCTTGGCTGTTCTGCTTAATCTTGCTGTCTTTTAGTTTTTATTGTAAGTATTCCACAGAATACTCTTTTATAGGACATAAAGTGGCATTCATAAATTCATTGTAGTCAGACTTTCTTACCACTAAATCCACAAGACTGCCAAAATCTGTATTATGCCAGCACCATTTAATGAAATTCATGACTTGCCAGTAGTGAACTACGCATGTGGAGTTGCATAAATAATCAGTCATAAGTGAGGTTTGATGGTGATGATGTAATAAAGTGACAGGAATCCCTTTTTTAATTTGTAAGCCAGGAAAGAGTATTGTAAACCATAGACCTTGTGATGGAAAAAAGAATCAGAAGCACATTGATGGACCACCTTATAGTTATTTTATTTTTGATTAGAGCAATTATCTTGCCTTTTCTGTTTCTAATACTTGGAAGTTCCTGTAGTCCTTGCAGTTAATAAGGATTACTGGCAAGGACTGGTGGTCCTGTGTTTGCCTTCAGCCTCTTCAGTTAACCACTGTTTTTCAGTACTGAAGAAGAGGTGTTCTTGACAGCCTCAGGTAGAGTTAGAAGAATTTTGTGCATTTTGGGGTAAAACTTATGAGAAATGTATAAAAGTGGGCTGCTTGATTTGAAGTAGTAAAGCAGTGCAAACAAAACAAACCCAAAATGGTTTTTGTCTAGTTCTAATAAATTAGGTTACTTCTGTGTTTTAAAGCCCACTACTGCTGTGGAGTAGTTGGTTTTGTTAAAGCCCAACTGCAGATGAAATAGTTTTTACAAAGGCATGATTCCTATGAGAAAAGCTCTCAAATCTGTTCTTTGTATATGATATAATTTCTTACAGTGAACTGTAAACCTAATAATGAACAGCAGTTCTACAACAGTAACACAAGAATCAGCTTAGTCATGATCACTGCTCGAGTGAAACTTGTGTGATTACAGACTTAAATTAGTGACAGAAGAAGTGGAAGACTCTCAGTAGTGATTTTATCCTATCAGTCAGGAAAAGGATATGTCAAAATATGATCAAAATTATTGATGGTTTATTTTTTAATTACTGTTGACAAATGTATTAAAGTGAAAAAAACCTTAATTCAATTTATTCATTCTTCTGGACTCATTCAGTATGCAATGCAGTGATGTAACTTTTGGTAAATTAAATCAAATCTTGATAAAACTGTGTGTGAAAAGTGTGGTATTTAAAATCCTGCACTTTATTGCAGATTTTGGATGAGTAACATAGAAAGTTATTTTCCAGGTAGTCTGTCTATCTTTCTCAGAAAATTGTGTACTGCTAGCTGTTACTTGCACTAATGACCCGTACTACCTCTGGGGAAAAGAGTCAGTTAAAACATGCATTGAAGAGCACAATATAAATATGCAGTGCTGGTTGTGAGGTGTCAAAGCCAGCCAGGATCTAGTCTGGCCATTGCTGATCCACATCTAGTGGCCATGATGATCCACTCTGAAATCTGTGCACTCACTTGGAAGGCTCTCTTTCTCCTTTGTTGCACTTTTCTATTCCGGGAAAGCTTCCCTAGGCATAACAGACGGTGTGCTGCTTCCCAGGAGGCGCTCTGGGACGGGCAGAAGTGACACCAGCCTGTGCTGATGGTGTGTTGAGTCGGTTGGGTGCTTCTCCCCTGCTCATTGGCATCTTTCGAGCATGCTGTGCTTGGCTTTGCAGATTAAGTGTAGATACCTTGGGGTTTGACACAGCTGGATTTACAGGGAGCACTCTAAGCGCTTTCTCATTGCACTGCATCAAATTTAAAAGAATGTGTGTGTTTTCTCACTAAATCATATTCCCACTTCCACATTTTATTGCAGGTAGAAGTCAAAGCTATTCCTGTTTCTCAGAAAAAAACATCTTTGCAACAAGAACAAGTTAAAAAAGTGCAGCGGATACCAGGCAGTCCTGCAGCAGCTGTTTCCCCTAGCAGTGATATGACCTTTGGAGGACTTCCTTCACCAAAGCTTGATTCCTCCTATGAGCCAATGATAGTGAAAGAAGCTCGGTATATTGCTATTACAATGATGAAGGTAAATTACTGCAATTGTGGCAATGTAACTATAGAATTCAGCATTCAAAATGTGTAAAGGTATGCAAAAGGAAAAGTGTATATTTACTTGTGGTCCCAGTCTGAAAATATCTTCAATGCAAATTACTTTATGTATTAGTTTAGCAATAACCTAAATCATCAAAAGGGCCAATTGCTTAAACTCCAGAGAAGTTAGATTGGATTAGCATAAAAAAGAAAGTTGTCTTTGATTTTGATTAGGCAGATTAACAAATTAATCTGAGTCACTCAGGAGAAATAAAAACAGATGTTAAAATGGTGAAGGTAAAGTTAAACCCGTATATTTATTTATATGGAGTTGGACTGTTGTGATAAATACATATTTAAAACTAGAACAGGTGCGATAGGAAAATAGGAAAAAATGAGAGCTCAGCATAGTAAAAAAAGGCATACAAATTATTTATGTATCAGTGCATATGTATTAAGCAGCATCTGATGAAATGAGCCACTGTTAAATAGATCAGCTCAGACACCTTGCCAGGAACAGTTTTTGAAGAAGTGAAAACTGAGCAGCTAGTGTTGATTTGATTGAGTATATTATAGCATATGCAGTAAATTTACATATGTGTACCATACTGACCCAGTTAAGAGATGTGACGTGTTGTGTACAACTAACAGTTGCACAGCTTAATGAGACAGGATTAGCCAGGAGGGTAGAGAAGGATAATACTTAACATAATCAGTATGGATTTGTTGTGAGGGCAGAACCAGCAAAGTAGCACCTTTTACAAGGTAGAGGGGTTTTTCTGCAAAGGACAGTGCTGCAGTACCTGTGTGTAAGTAGTGCAGCTGGGTACTGAATAGTGTCTTAATAGATCAATGAAAGAACTATTAAATCGATGTGCAACAAATGGTTTAAGAACTTGCTAGATCATGTGCGTATCAAGGTGTGATTTTGGCATTTTTATTTGGGCTACTGCAAACATCACTTCTTGGTTTGATGCTTCTTTTAAAAGTGACTTGAGGGGAGGCAGAAATACATTATTTATTCCAAGTTAGGGCTTAGATGATATTTCTGATAGCCACTGTCCACAGGTACCTGCTGCTTCTTTTCCAGTGATAGGTGTCAAATCTGCACTTAGGGTGGTATATCTTGTAACACATGAAATGCTTTGGGGTAAATTACGGTGGTGCAAGTGTAGGGTGTTCAAAAACTCTTTAGATTTAATGGAGTGAGGAATGCTTAACATCAGCTAGTTAATGTGTAATCATTTTTTAATTGAAATAAGGCTAAGGGAAAATTAAAATGGAAGGATTCATTTAAAATCCTCTTAGTAGATAATAAGAGTATGAACCTTTGTAAAGTTAAAAAGACACCAAGGTTAAATTTGAAAAATGTCTCACTTGTTTGAACGTGCTTGATTTCCGTATTTATTGCTTTTCCAAAGAATCTTCCCAAGGTTCCTTTCAAGTTAAGTCCTTTCCATCCAAAACTTTATGAATTCAAGGCATTGTAAATATTCTGTTCTATTTCTCTGCCTGCATTATTAAGCACACTCATTTCAGTGTAAAATGCAAATGTCCCCTGATATTTTCATTTTACATCAGCCTGCACATTGTATCAGTACTTGATACAAACACCTAAATAGGATTATAAAATGTCACTTCATAAAAATATGTATCATAAATTACGATGTTTGGGGGACTGATACCCAAAACTGTGTCCTTATACAGGGACCCGAAATGGCTAATCTGCATATATGTTCAAAGGTTCTTATCCTACCTTTTGTTGGTTTTGATTTCACAGGGGAATCTGGTAACTCGGCAACTATTGCAGCCCGGAGAGGGACTTTGTGCACTTCTAGGACTAACTCTGTTTTCTTACGGGGCTTTTCAGAGCAGTGATTTCACAAGATGCTATGGAAGTGAGCCAGGTCCTTTTTGTAGTGGAAGTCAATGGAAGTATCAATTCAGTGTTCAGGGAATTTTATCTCCACTTGGAGTTGAAAGAAAAGGGATGTGAAACTTCATTGATAAAGCCCCTGAGCTGGTTTGCAGGTTTTAGCTGCAGCTTACTTGCTTTCTTATCGTCACATGGTCTTCAGTGCACTGCCTGGGTTCAAAAGGGTTTTATACAAGTCAGATTTGAAGAGATTCAAAGACTTAACAAGGTTTTTGCTAGCAGTAGCAATCTTTCTTATCTAAATAATGGCTGTTTAATAAGACAGTGAAGATACTCTTTCATGTGTGCATATATATTTCTGTGTTTTGAAATTTGTTTCTCATTCCCTGATCCATGCTTCTGGGGTGTGTAAAGTTAGATTGATGTGTTCTTTAAGAAAATGCTCTGCTTTCTGTTATTCAAGACAGTGATTTAACTGTTGGTTTTGTGTTTGAATTTAATCTGTTTATAGGCATATGAAAATTATTCTTTTGAAGAGCTGCGTTTTGCTTCACCAACACCAAAGAGGTAAACTTTAAAAAATTTCTTTTGTACAGGGACATAAATTAACATGTCCTGACACTTCTGCTTACACCCAGACTCCCAAGTGGGACTGACAGATAATTGTGTCTGAAGGTAGAAACACAGAAGTCAAGTATTATGTTTTCTTATATGTAGGAATTTTATTTAAAATCTTTTTTCTTGTTTATTCTAATGTTGTTTCCTTACTTGTATTAGCTACTCTCCGAATGTGTTCTTTTATCATTTGCTATAAATAAATGTGGAAAAGAGGATTATATTTTCATAGTAAATAATAGGAGGTTAGTACATTGGAAAGGAAAAAATTGTATTTAGATCATCTGCTAGAAAAAAAAGAGTAGTTTCCAAACGAAACATTATACTAATCATTATATTGTAATTGATTGTTTGATTGATTTTAATTGTTTTGTTTATGCCTAGACCCAGTGAAAACATGTTGATCAGAGTTAATAATGATGGTACATACTGTGCAAACTGGACTCCTGGAGCTGTTGGTCTCTATACCATTCACGTTACTATAGATGGCATTGAAATAGGTACTTAATTTTCACTGTATTTAAGCATAAATTTATATTATTTCTGCTTTGTATACTGATACATTTATGTCTTGATGCTCTTAAGATTTAATATTACAGTTCATAGCAAAACTTAGTAGTCAAGTTTTCATTCAGAAGCCTTCTAGTTAAATCACCCTTT
>VWZV01007102.1:126586-136586 GCA_013397155.1 Irena cyanogastra | reverse complement strand
GGGTATTATGACTGAAGAGTGTTGTCAACTCAAATTTGGAGACACCTAAGATATTTGGGCTTTGATGGGTTCTTTGAGGAGTACTGTGTTCCACCCTGGAGTTCAACATCAGAAGGACATGGGGCTGCTGGAATAAGTTCAGAGGAGGACAAAAGATGCTTTGAGGGCTGGAGCTCCTCTGCTCTGGATACAGCATGGGAGAGCTGGGGCTGTTCAGCCTGGAGAAGAGTAGGTTCTGAGGAGAACTGAGAGCCCCTTCAAGTGCTTAACAGGACTCCAAGAGAGCTGGAGATGGACTTTGGACATGGGACTGGTGTCCCAGAACAAGGGGGAATGATTTTAAACTTAAAGATGGTCAATTTAGACTAGATATATGGAAGAAGATTAGAATATTAAATTAGATCTAATGAAGAAGATTTTTACAATGAAGGTGGTAATTATCTGGCACAGGTTTCCCAGAGAATCTGTGGCCGCCCCATCCCTGAAAGTGTTCCAGGCCAGACTGGGTGTGTCTTGGAGCAACCTGGTCTAGTGGAAGGGATCGCTGCCCATGGCAGGGACTGGAACAAGATGAGCTTTAAAGTTCCCTTCTAACCTACACTATTCTATGATTTCCAGCAAGACTTGGTGTACAAAACCCACATATGAACTGTGGTGATTCCCCATCATGGTTTCACAGGGTGGCTTCTCAGCCTCCATTAGATTCCAATGGCAAAGCCTCTCCAGCCTGTAGCACAGCCCCAAGGGACACCACAGGGCACTTGATGCTCCAAGGAGAGGGTGAGGCTGGCAAATGGAACACCTGACTGCAGTACAAAGTCACCTTGTGCAAGAGGAGTGAGCCGAGCAGAGCCTGCTCAGAAGGTCCTTTGTGGGAATCCTCTTTGGAGGCCCTCTGCATGGGAGACCCCTAAAAAGAGTTCTGTGTAAGGACTGAGGGAAAAACTGGATCTTTTTCGGTCTTCAAGTTGCTGTTTATTTTTTATCTTATCAAAAACTCTCTACGCCGCCAGCACCAGGCTTAGCGTGGTGAGGAACACAGTGAAAAAGGTCACAAGATGTACAGTTTCAAGGTCTTTTAAAACTATCTCATCTAATTAACTCTAAAAATGTACTTTATTTCTACTTTTCTACCAATAACTCACTCTCTAACACGCAACATCTGCACGCTGTGACTTTCTTCAGCCAATCACCCAATGCCACCCACACTGCAGAAAATGGAGTAGATGAAGAAGAAGAAGGAGATCAGCCAACACCTAAAATCCTCCATTTTGTCTTCTATCTACCTCTATACTAAAAACCCAAAAGTCTAACTACACCACCATCCACTTCACACACTCACAGACTCTACTCTATTAAAAAGTCTTGGAAGTCCTCGCCATGGACAAAGGTCAAAAGCAGTGCTTTCCTGAGGATCAGGGTCTGTCAGGCCAGGCAGGAAAATCTTCCCTGTGCCCTGGGTTCCAACATCTGCCCCTTCTGTTTGAACCAAAAACACTCTTTCAACAGCTTTGTCTGTTAAATTGCCCTAAATTCCAACAGTCCTTGGTTTTACTCATGAAATGCTCTGGCAGAGAGGAAAGAGCTAGCCACAGCAGGTCAGGAGGTTCCCTTTAAAAGACAGCACTGTATGTAACTAATGAAGCTGACTGAAGTTAGCAGTCGAGTCCCTTTTTATGAGTGTTTGTTTTGATACACAGTGGTGAAACACAGTCCTTGCGGGGTCCTACTTTCCTGATGGAACAACCTGTAAGCTAGAGATGAGACAGCGGAGGAGCAATAGCTGCAATCCCATATTTGTTTGCTTTAAAAAGCCACTTAAAATTAGTGTAGTGAATATAGTCCTGCATATATTGCTTTAAAAATTAATAAATCAGGCTGTGTGCAAGGAAACTTGATAGTGCAAACCAGCTCCCTTCAGAGCACGCCAGACCCCCATCTCATTTACATGAAGGGCCATCATCTCTCCCAGAATGTCTCTGGTTTTGTACCACTGGGTGGAGAAAAAAGCCTGGACTGATGAGGTCTCAGAGTTCAAAATTATGAAGCGTGTTGTCTTCACACTTGTGATTTCAGTGGCATGTGAAAAGGATTGATGCAGAAGAAAAGGCCACCAGGTCAGTCTACAAAGCTCTACCATGAAACAGTGACCAGGGAGAATTTCCAGTGTGCCCAGCACTTTACCCAGGTACTGCCCAGCCTCATGAAGCTGGGGAAGGGTCTAGAGCACAAGTCTGATGATAAACAGCTGTGGAAGTTGCAGGCCTCAGACTGCAAAAAAGGAGGCTCAGAGGGGACCTTCTGCTCTCTACAACTCCCTGAAAGAAGATTATGGTGAGGTGGGAGTTGGTCTCTTCAGTAGCAAGTGAAAGGACAAAAAGAAATGTCTTCAAGTTGCCCCAGGGAAGGTTTGGATTGGATACTAGGGAAAATTTCTTCCCCAAAAGGGCTCTCAAGCCCCAGAACAGGCTGACCAGGGCAGTGGTGGAGTCCTCATCCCTGGAGGAATGCAAAGGCTGTGTACATGTAGCACCTGGGGACACAGGTTAGTGGTGGACCTCGCAGTGCTGGGGGACTGGTTGGACTCAATGGTCTTAGAGATATTTTTCAGCCTAAATGATTCTCTTATTTGGTGAAGCCAAAGGGGAATTTTATTGCTCTTGGCAGCAACCTGTCCCTGCTGGAATGGTGCAGAGGAGACTCTCCTTGGACATGGCCAATGATGAGATGAAAGGTATTGGCCCAAAATGTAACATGAGAAATTGCAATCAGTTATCTCAGACTTCCAAGGAATTAAGTTTTCTGAGGTACTCCTGAAGTATCCCATTTCTGAGATATCCCATTTATTTCTAAAGAGTATTTAACATTGCATTTTATCCAAGCACCCAGTGATGCTAAGGAGGGTATTGGAAGTTGGTAGTCTTTATTCACTGACACAGAGGAGCACCCAACCTAAATGAGGGATATACTTTTGGATAGTAGCTGTGCTGGGACTTCTGAACCCATGGAAAAAAGACAGATCTCTACGATGAAGCCTGAATCTTTTATTGAAAGTTTCACCAGTGACCAGTGAGATCCTAGAGCAGCCACAGTCCAAACCAAGCAAGTCTCATGTCCTTTAGAATGTCCAGGGTTCTTGTGCTGAGACTGCTAAATAAGCAGGTCAGGCTGGCCCCAAGGCTCCTACAAACTGATACAGCTTTGTATGATTAAAATTCATTCATCATTGTAGTGTCTTGGCCTTCACAGAAGCTTCTGGGGTCAAAACACAAAAATATCAGCTCCTGAAAACCTGTGACTTGAATACAGACCAAGAGCATTTTACAGAAGCCTCTTGGGTTGACACTGAAATTTAACCTTGCCCTTTAGAGCTTACCAGAGCTTGAGGACAGCTTCTTCCACAGGGAAATGTAGGAGTGCACAACTGTTGACAGAGTGACCAGGTTGTTCTTTGTCTGCTTAAAAAGGCAAAAAGCCCAGAAGTTTCTCTCCCAAATTTAGTGCAGAAACACCTCATAGGACCTTTGGAACTTCACCTCATAGCTGAGGCTGTCTGATTGGACAGAGGCCAAGAGGTCCCCCCTAAGTAATTCACTAGAAAAAGAAGAGAACAAAAGAAGTAATTGCTTTTGTGGTGTGTTTTAGCAGGAGCAAGAAACTCTTGCCCCTAGTTCATTTTTTCTCTGTCAGAGTTTTGTTATTTCATCTTTTATTAAACATTTTTCTGTTTCCAACGCTGCCTCAGAAGCCATCCTGCTAATTTTATGCCACTCGAGGTAGCTGGGCTGTCTTGGGTGTGATGAGTCCCCTGAGAGCTCATAAGACCTGGGTCGAGGAGTAACCCATCAGGGAAACTCCAATTCTCCATCCAACAGGGCAATGTTTTCACAGGTGAAAAGGCATTTCCAATGCCTGGAAACTGCATGAGTTTTGGTGCGTACTCAGCTTTTACAAGCCACCTTGGTACAACCACAATGGCAAAATCCAGCCTTGCACAGCTCCCCCTTCATGAATTTCATGGCCAACTACTTTTAACCTGCTGTATTGCTCTGTCTGGTTTACTCATTATCTGGTGTCTCACTGCTAATCTATCATTCTACTGCTTTGTGTAAAATCTCTTATTTTGTTGCTTGCTGATGTAGTTTGCTCATTTCATGATCAAGATACTACTCTCCCTGTTTTGTGGAGTTTTTTTTAAATGATGATCTACCACTTTTATAAATGATCTGCTGTATTTCCAGACATTCAGCAGCCTACCTAAAGCTGTGGCTTCCAGGGTACTGCTGGTCATCACATGGCTATGTATGTGTGAGCTGTTGATCTGATACATCCAGGATGTGTTTGGCTAATGCTCATTAGTGATGTATTTCTTATATGAAGATCCTGGACAAGTAGATGCTCCTTTTGGAAAGTTCTAGCTGCCCCATCACAGTGTGAGAGTTGAAGAATGAGAGAATAAGTGTTTCCCATCGTCTCATGGGACCACATTCCCTGCTTGACCCCTTGTTCTGGTTTGTCTTTGTCGAAGGTAAACCAGGAGGTAGAATCCCCACACAAACACCTTTGAGAGATTTCAAGTCAGAGCTACAATTTAATAAGAAAATTACAATAAAGGCAATAGTACAGAAACACTGGCTTAAACCGGGAAAGACTACGACCTGGCACCCTGTTGGTCAGGATGGCAACAGCAGTCCAATTAAATGGTAGCTGCAGTCCCATTGGAGGATGGATACAGTCTTGTCGAAGCAGTGATCCTGTGAAAAGGTCTCATTATTCTCTGGAGATCCAACGGTGGCTGTCAAGAGCTCTTGTCCTGTGAGCATCAAGTGGTGCTATTGTGGTGCCCAAAGCCCCAGATTATACACAGGCTATGCAGGCGGGAGTCTTTGGTACATCCCCCAGGGCAGGGAATTTCACAATGGGGTAATGTAATTCTGTGGGTCATTCTGGGGAGTCCTTGATGGTCCATAAGCAGAGATTGCTCCCTCAGAGTGGTGGCTGCTTCCCCAGAGGGAGTTATCAGGTTGAGTTATGGAGAAGATAAAGAAACACTGCTCCACTCTTTTAACAGCTCATCAGAATGTAATGTAGATGGTGGTAGATACTTTGGTTACACCTTACATTGTAACCCAAGATGCCCCCACAATCCAATGTCTGGGTCTCCAAACCTTTGACTCCACGTTGACCAACAGATACCCTTGGAGCAGCCAGCCCAGACAGCAGCCTGGCTGACAGAGGACTTGTAGAGGTTAACCATATGCTATGTCAGGGAGTGCAGGTCTGATTAATGTCAGAGCACAAGTTCTGAAGGATGAGGAAAATACTTGTAAATACCACTCTGTGTAAATCATACTTAATTTTTCATCAGTAGACAGAGGCTATGGGGAGGAGGACTGGGAAACACAGAGGTTAATTGACTTACCCTAAACTGAAAAGCACTGCAGGATAGAAATTGCCAAACCTGCAGACCAATCACTTGGTCACTGGGGGGTCTCAACTTAATTAGCTAATGTGTTTTTATTTAAGAATGACAGTACATTACATTTGCTTGTAATTCATGGACATCACCCCACTGTGTGGAGACAGAGATCTAAGAAATGGCTCCTGCTGTCAGCTGTGCTGCTAGAAAAGCTTTCTTTCCTTGCCTTAAATTTGAGAACATCAACAGTATCTAAAACATTCAGCATATTATTCCTTTTTTACTTGAAAGCAGACTCCCTTCAAATAATTTCCTCCTTCTTTGGTGTAGGTTTCCACGCTCTGAAAGCTCCATGCAGAGACCAAAGAAATAAATCATATCCCAAGCATTCAGCCCCATTGCTCATTTTGCAGATCCATGTTTTGCAAGAGATCATTTTTTTTCATATGCAAACAGCAGCCTGAGCCTCACAAAAGCTGGCAAAATAAAAATTATTTCTGAAATCACTGGCCACCAAATCCCTGTATAAGCTTGGAGTGATTAAACCTCTGTTATGAGAACAATGTGAATGCACATGATGCCCTGTGTAGTATCTGGATGGGTTCTGCTGCCACAGTGTCAGATCTGGGGGTAATTGCTTCCCAGACTTGTTTGATCACCATTGCCTTCACTCCTGGCCTGAGAACACAGTTGGGTTGTTTTTCCTGACTTAAAGGATTGTGATCACATTCAGTAAAAGGATGCTCAGGAAAAAATCAGGTTCATGATTAATAGAAACTCTCACTGAACTCACATAGTATTTGGGCAATGTTAACTCCAGAAAGGAGACCAGATTGGTTGGTGGATGAGCTTTTTTTTTTATGATGAGCACCTAATCTGATGGTTCCCTCCAGTGTCGCTCTCTTCAAGTTTCCCTTCTCTGTCCTCTCCTGCCTTCGTGACTCTTAGTAGATACCCAGCAATGATGGCACTGGGAGGCAGAGGGCAAGTCAACATTTGAGTGGCTTTGCAAGAGGGTAATTTTTCCAGTGTTTCCAACATATATTCCCAGAAGAAAGAATCTGTGGAGGAAATTACAGATTTTCAGGAAAACTGAAGGTGTAAGCTTGATGATTTGAGTCTCACAGTCTGATGAGAATAACCAGGGAGGGAGGTGACAGCCTCGGGACATCATGTCCTTGCTCTCAAGACATCCCAGCAACCACTTGATGTCTACTTAATGGGTGGGAGCCAGGCAGAAGGGCCCTCTTCGGGTCCTCCCTTCTCCAAAGTGTCCTTGCTCTGCTATTAGCACATTTAGGGTGAGCAGGAATCAGATACCAAAAGGTCCATCCTATCCCCAAATTCATGTAATTATCCAAGGATGTGCCTCCACACTGGTGTCAGCTGGGGACCTGCAGAGCAATAGTGATGGATTTAGTGAGGGCATGGGCCAGTCTGTGGAACAGCACAGTGCACATCCTCCCATACCCTGGAGAAAGTGAGCTCTGCTCTTTCTCATCAAGGGGCATGATTTTGCCTCCTATTACCTCACACTTAGTATGTGTTAAGGGCACGGATGTGGGCAGTACTATACCCTGCAGTTTCACACCCTTGCCTCTGTGACTTGCTCCTGTGTCCACCCATTTTTGTATTTACAGTACCCAACAGAAGCTGGTTAAGCCACTGCTGTGTCCATACACATGCAGGTACATACAAAAAGGTTTATAGGTTTGGCACAAAAGATCCAACAAGGTACATTGACAGCCTCTAAGAATGGCATATGTACTGTCCTGGATATATCACAGAGAAAAGAAAAGTATTTGTATTTCAAAATACAAGTGCTATGTTTCAGCACTGTGCAAACTGATGCCTCAGATAATAAGCATGGTGTTTGTGAGGTTTTTTTGCTGGTAAGGTGCTTTTGTCCTAATGTAAGTCCCAGATATTAGCACAAAGAATTACAAGGAGGAAAAAATGATGCTTATCCTGTGTATCAGCAGTGTCTAACCCTGCCAAGCATAAATATCCATGTAATCACCTTGCAGTTACCTGTAACCACAAAAATGCACACATAGAAAATGTAATTACAGGGGCTTCATAAACTCATCTAAAATTATCACCTATAGCCAGGCACATGTCATTAGATACTAGATTCTCTCTTAGATCAGAATCTCATTCTAATTTGAAATAACCATCTCCTTTTTGCAAAGTGACAAAATCTAAATGGAGTCACATAAATCCTTCTTCACCACTCATTTAAAGAAATGTGATTACAGATCTGGAAGCAGATGCAGATATTACCAGAGAAGAGTTGATGGCAGAAGCCTACAGAAAGCAGTCAATGCTTTGTACAAATGACCTGGAGTTATTTGTAGGGGAACACTTAGGAACAGAATTTCATTGTTATGCACTTCGGAGTATGTGGTGCAGAGAGGAGGTGAGAGACCAGATTCCTATTTTTAAATGCTTTGGAGGTTTTCATGAGGAGTCCATTGTTGAGTTTTAAATATTGTCTAAGCTCACTGGGAACAATATACATTTTCACCTCTTATCCCTTTGAATCCTCTCCTCTTGTGAGGAGGTGTTCATGCTCTTGGCTTGCTCAACCACTGCCTTTGCTTCCATGTTGGAGGAGGTGGGATGAGTTGAGATGAGGTAAAGATGTCATTTTACACGTTATCCCAACAAAAGCCAAAGGAGATGTAGAGAGATGTCCTAGAACACAATAGGCCAGAAAGCAGGTGATGCATGAACATGGGTCATTTTAGAAAAGTCAGTCTATCAGATGCACCATGAAAATGTCCTCAGTGAAGAGCCCTTTTTGCCCAGCAGGACACTGTTGGGATGATGACAAGTGCAGCATCCCTAGGGGGGCCCAGCGTTCTCGGCACAGCTGATGATGAGCCAAAGTATCAGTGAGCCATAATGCATGCACACACCAATCTTCTCCAGAAACAATCAAGTGTTCTTACCAGGCTGGATGGGTCTGGAAAAATAATATGGTTCTCCAAACCCCAGAGAGAAGGTGTTAAAGTCACAGGCAGCAGCTGTAAGGGGAGGGGAGGGATCAGAGACTCACATGACAGCAGAAGCAAAAATATATCCTGCTGCATGCGCCCAGGAGCACAAATAATTATTCCTACAGGGAACACACACTGTGGCAGAAGCTATTGTGAAATAAATTCAGAAATGTGGGCATGTATTTGCAAACACTCTTAGTCCAGAAAAACTGAAATCAGGAACAAACACTAATCCTCAGTTCCTGGTAGTTACCAAGGGAGTGTTGAGTGATGGCTCTGCTCCAACTGCCTACCTATTTTCTGCCATTGGTTTTGTTGCTCCATCCCAAATTGCTTGCTCCTAAGGGGAGAAGGCAGTCAGAAAACATGACTTCTCTCTAAGGCATTTCTCATTCTGTGATAAATCATTCTTAGTGCCCCTGGCAGTGCCTAAAGGGGCTGCAAGAGAACTGGAGAGAGACTTTGGACAAGGGCCTAGAGGGACAGAACAAGGAGCAATGGCTTCCCACTGCCAGAGGGTGAGGTTAGATGGGATATTGGGCAGAAATTCTTGGCTGTGAGGGTGTTGAGGCCCTGGCACAGGCTGCCCAGAGAATCTGTGGCTGCTCTGTGCCTGGAAGTGTTCAAGGGCCAGATCAGACGAGGCTTGCAGCAACCTGGTCTAGTAGAAAGTGTCCCTGCTTGTAGCAGGGGGTGGAATGAGGTGATCTTTAAGGCACCTTCCAAACCAAACTATTCTGGGAATCTGTGATTCTATGATCCATGTTTTGGGTGAAAATTAGAAGTGAGTGAGAACTTCCTTTTCTGCTTTGAAGGGATGGCCTTTTATTTAGTTAGTTTCCACTTCTTGAAATCTGAACATACAAACACACAAATATTAACAAAAATGTTTAACAAAAATGCACCAGAAAAAAAATCTATCCCCTCAAAAAAGATTGATTTCAAGAGAACCACCCAATTTAATCTGAAATCCAACTTTTAAAAGTCCTTAGTGTACATTTTTTTTGTGTGAAACAAGTGCTTGCCCCATGAAAAATTATGCAAAAAAAATGGTCAAAATGTTCCTTTCCATGAAGGTGCAGACATACAGACCCTGGACATTGTCTGAATGTGCCTGCTTAATTTTAACCTGTGATTGTGGTGAAGTCAGGACTCTGAAAGTAGCTTTCATTTCAATGAAAATTACACTTCCTTTGGCTGTCAAAATGAAAATTTTGCCTAAGATCTTATGATTATTCTATTTATGATGCTGGGACCAAATTATAAATGCAATTTGTGTATCAGAAATCTCCTTGAAATTTCAATTACATTTGATACATATGTTTTCTATTTCTAACTGAGTTCGGTTTTGGGCCAAATTCTTCCATCTTTATTCATACTTTAATAGTTGGAGTCTTTCTTACTGCACATTTCAGATCTAATCCCTTTATTTCAAACTAATGCAGGTTTCCCTGAAAAGAAAAAGTAAGCAAAACTCATTATAAGAGCAGCAGTTCTTTATCCATAGCTCTCCATCTGGTACATGATCTGTGATCATACCTCCATGTCATTATGCTTGTAATGTTTATTGTAAAAATCA
>VWZV01007102.1:69268-126412 GCA_013397155.1 Irena cyanogastra | reverse complement strand
ATAGAATATATAATATATTATAGAATTTATATATGAATGTCAACTCATTTGAAATATATAATAGGAACAGATCAGCCAATTTTGGGCCATCTACATTTCAGAAGGTATTGGCTGATATAAAGTAGTGTGTGTGTGTGTGTATATATATACACAATCATTTTAAGAAANGCTCTGCTCCAACTGCCTACCTATTTTCTGCCATTGGTTTTGTTGCTCCATCCCAAATTGCTTGCTCCTAAGGGGAGAAGGCAGTCAGAAAACACGACTTCTCTCTAAGGCATTTCTCATTCTGTGATAAATCATTCTTAGTGCCCCTGGCAGTGCCTAAAGGGGCTGCAAGAGAACTGGAGAGAGACTTTGGACAAGGGCCTAAAGGGACAGAACAAGGAGCAATGGCTTCCCACTGCCAGAGGGTGAGGTTAGATGGGATATTGGGCAGAAATTCTTGGCTGTGAGGGTGTTGAGGCCCTGGCACAGGCTGCCCAGAGAATCTGTGGCTGCTCTGTGCCTGGAAGTGTTCAAGGGCCAGATCAGACGAGGCTTGCAGCAACCTGGTCTAGTAGAAAGTGTCCCTGCTTGTAGCAGGGGGTGGAATGAGGTGATCTTTAAGGCACCTTCCAAACCAAACTATTCTGGGAATCTGTGATTCTATGATCCATGTTTTGGGTGAAAATTAGAAGTGAGTGAGAACTTCCTTTTCTGCTTTGAAGGGATGGCCTTTTATTTAGTTAGTTTCCACTTCCTGAAATCTGAACATACAAACACACAAATATTAACAAAAATGTTTAACAAAAATGCACCAGAAAAAAAATCTATCCCCTCAAAAAAGATTGATTTCAAGAGAACCACCCAATTTAATCTGAAATCCAACTTTTAAAAGTCCTTAGTGTACATTTTTTTTGTGTGAAACAAGTGCTTGCCCCATGAAAAATTATGCAAAAAAAATGGTCAAAATGTTCCTTTCCATGAAGGTGCAGACATACAGACCCTGGACATTGTCTGAATGTGCCTGCTTAATTTTAACCTGTGATTGTGGTGAAGTCAGGACTCTGAAAGTAGCTTTCATTTCAATGAAAATTACACTTCCTTTGGCTGTCAAAATGAAAATTTTGCCTAAGATCTTATGATTATTCTATTTATGATGCTGGGACCAAATTATAAATGCAATTTGTGTATCAGAAATCTCCTTGAAATTTCAATTACATTTGATACATATGTTTTCTATTTCTAACTGAGTTCGGTTTTGGGCCAAATTCTTCCATCTTTATTCATACTTTAATAGTTGGAGTCTTTCTTACTGCACATTTCAGATCTAATCCCTTTATTTCAAACTAATGCAGGTTTCCCTGAAAAGAAAAAGTAAGCAAAACTCATTATAAGAGCAGCAGTTCTTTATCCATAGCTCTCCATCTGGTACATGATCTGTGATCATACCTCCATGTCATTATGCTTGTAATGTTTATTGTAAAAATCAGTCTTTAACTTTAAGACTTTACACAGGAAATATTAAAGTAAATTAGGATCCTATACATCCATTTTCAAATTTCCTTTGAACCTCAGAGCACCTACTTTCCATGAAAAGAATGAAGATTTTTTTCCCCCAAGCCTTTCCATTTTTGTATAATTGACAAAATTTCCTGGAAATACAATTTGCCCAGCCACCTTCCTTATTATCTCCAGGCCATATTAGCAGCTAAGCATTTGTTGATATTCCCTTTCTCTATTGGTACTAAGATTTCATAAAGCTTATGCTTTATATATAGAATATATATATATTAAGCTTACAGAGCTAACAATTATAGCAGAACCTTTAACACAGCTGTAAAAATTGTTTAGAATCATGGAACCATTGAAGCAGAGTTTAGATTGTGAAGGACCTTTGAAGATTNTGTGTGTGTGTATATATATACACAATCATTTTAAGAAATGTCACATTTTCTGGGCCAGAATCCAAGGGCATATAAAGTAGTTTAGTCAGTTATAACTGGATGGAGAGCTAGATGGAAAACATCATTCTCAGAGAGTTTGCATGCATGTGACTTTCTTTCCAAAATGGACGCAAATGGAGGTCATTCATTTAACTTTTATTTTGGTGGACGAAATGTTGCTCTTCTGGATACTCTCAGAGAGCAATGTGAAGCCACATCCAGTGAAGACAGGACCCTCCAGCCCATGACAATCCCTTCTAGCCATAAGGCTGAACACACCCCATTTGTGCTGCTTCTGGGTTGGGACAGAAATACTGTGACAAACAAAATTTTTAAAAATATAATACTGCAGTGGCAGTTTTGATTCTGAGGACAGACAGCCTCTTGGGATGAAGCCACTGAGACAGACCAAGCAATGAAAGGAGAAAATGCAAAGGACCCTCCAGCCTCTGATTCTCCCTCCAGGTCTGACCCTGCACTGCTCAAGTCTGTGCAACCTTTGCCACTCAGAGCTAGAGAAACAAGGAGAAATGTATGCAATGCTGACTTTGTACCTTTGTTTTTACACTTTTAAAAGGGGAACAAGGCTACTTTGCAAATCCAGTCAGGCAGTTAGATCTGTTTGCAACAGAGCTGTCTCCAGGTGGAAGGTACTAGGGAGGAGTAAGATAATCTTGTTCTTCACTGTTAGTATTTGATCCCTTTGATATAATTAGAGCTGACATGTCCTTGAGGCTTCTCGTGGAACCAACCCATCTTCATTATGCCAAGAAAAAGCTGTGTTTAAAACACAGCTAAACAGTACAAGGCTGTCTTTAATGATGCCAATGGGAAGTTGCATAATGCTAAAATAAAGTATAAACGGAATCAGATCTCTCTTTTAAAAATTATGGGACTATATTAATCAGATGAAGACCCAGCTCCTTTTCACAACAGAGCAGACAGCATAATAAACAGATGGAAACAAAACCACATGCTGCCATGAAATGAACACTGAATATCAAAACCTATGAGGGAGAGCCAGATTCAGTGATGCCTTTAGGTGCTAATGTGGTTCAGCTATTTGCAGGGTTTGAGGGACCACCACAACTCTCAGAGCCCCATGATGTGGAGGCTGATGGTTTGGGGGCTGCAGCAGCTGGTGTGGGAGCAGAACAAGCCCCCCTGCATACAAAATTGCTCCAGCATATCCTGGACCAGAGCTGGGATCCTGTGTGGTGCAACCAGCAGCACACTCAGCTTTGGAAAGGTAGCTAGTGTTCTTTCCTGGGAATTCTTCACACAGCCAGCATCAGATGTTATCCTTTAGTTGCAGGATCTCTCTCTCAGATTGTTTATATAATTTATTTACAAGCCCCTGGGATATTGTAGGCTGGACTTTATTTTGTTTATTTCTTTCTATACTTTTAGGCTCCTCTGCCTGGAACCTATTGCTCTGTGCTGATGGTTCATGGCTCTGTAAGTCATTAAAATTTCTGTCCCTTCCCTAGGAAGGAGACATTTCAGGATTTTTTCTTCTCTCTTTTTTTTTTTTTTTTTTAGCATATAAGATTGTTTGTGCAGCTACAAAAGAGGAAGGGGACGGAAAGGAAAGGAAAGGAAAGGAAAGGAAAGGAAAGGAAAGGAAAGGAAAGGAAAGGAAAGGAAAGGAAAGGAAAGGAAAGGAAAGGAAAGGAAAGGAGAAAAACTGAAAAATAAGAAGAGTTACAACACAGCACATCAAAAAGTTAACTAATAACCGGCCTAAAACCGAATGGCTGAACTGCCAACAGAACCAGAATTTGCAGCGTGACTCGAGCTCGGTCGAGGGTGTTCAGATACAGCTTAGAATTTTCCCAGTGCTCCAGGCTAGTGAGAGAAAAACTGTAGGTATAGGCAATTACAAAGGCAGCTGACAGCTGCAAAGAGGATTGATCCAAACTTTTCCAGGGTTCTGTGATATCTGGACCACAGTGTCACTTGCAGGTGACAAGTGGCATGTCTTTTATTACATCTTATATCTGCAGGTGGGAATCATTTGTGTGTTCCATTAGTCAAATGCATCCATATAACCTTACAGGCACAGTGCTCCCAGGAGCAGAGTCCATATCCTGAACAACTGGAAATAGCTGGTGGGGTGAAGAAAGCACTTTATGAAAGCATCTGTGAGTAGGTTTTATGTGGAGAGCAACCACAGACTGTGGCAGAACCCAACTGAAAGAGGAAGAGAAAGAAGGGAAAAAGCCAACAACATTTTCCTTTGCAGCATGACCTACTAATTTAATATCTTTTTCCTCCTAGGCATGGGCAGATGTATCCTTACTTAGCCTTTTGGGATCATAGATTCATAGAATGGGTTGGGTTGGAAGAGACTTTTAAAACCATCTAGACCAAACTCCAAGGCAATAAGCATCTTTCACTAGACCAGGCTGCTCAGAGCTTTGTCCAACCTGGCCTTGAATTTTTCCAGGGATGGAGAATCTACCAGCTCCCTGAGCAATCTCTATCAATGTTTCACCATCCTCATTGCAAGAAGTTCTTCTGTGCAAAGGGGTCCCTGCAGACCAGCCCTTTAGACAGTGGGGTACATGGAGCTGGGGCAGACCCAGCAGAACTGACCATCAGGTGATCTAAACCAACCATAATTTCACCGTGGTTCATTTATTAAGCTCCTAACAGTACAGTTTTGGTGACTGCAGTTCTCTTGCGGGGAAAAGAGAAAATCCTATGAGACAGGTAAATTTTTCTTCCTGTGGGGCAATATTTGCATGGATTTGGGGTCCATTTAACCTTAATATGCCCTTTGTGTAATGTCTTGAATTCCTTCTCCACATGCAGGCTGTTGCTTTCTTTCTGATTTCATTAGGCTCCCAGCAAAGGTGCGAGAGTTTAGGGAAGCCGTCAAAGGATGGAGGGGTTTAGTGCCACAGCTTCCATGGAAACTTCTCATGAGCTCACCCAATCACCTGCATTAATTCCAGCTGTGCTCACAATTTCATGTAGAGAGGATATAGAAGAGAGAAAATGCCACTACTTCTCCATCTCAAAAAGAGAATGGTCAGTCCTGAACATCAGGGGAAAAGAGCGATCTACTTCAGATTGTCTGTCTGCAGGGAACTAGGATGCAGAGAGAAGGATTGTCTTGGCAGCAGAATAAAATTCTAAAGAGGTAAATCACCTGCTGCCATTTCTTTTAAAACAGAGCATAAGAAAAGTATAATCCCTGTGGTAATGTATTGTTTAGTTATTATCTTGCACCGGCTGGTTTGTTCATTTGTACTGGTAGTTTGTATTTATTTGCACTGAAAGGTTGTGTCACATGGTTTATCTTTGCACTCCCCTCTTAGGTCCTTGATGTTGATTCCTTTCCCAGGTGAATCCCTCCCTCGACACCTCCCCTCAGCTGCCCCTTACCTCTGCCCCCTCTCCCTGGGTTTAAAATCACTGCTACAAGACTTTCCTGGCCTCTCTCTTCTCCTGGAGTTTATTCTGCATTGGACTGTGGGATTTGGTCTTGAGAAGCAAGAGTGTCCTTCATCCTTGTCCTTTTCCAGCTTTTGTCCTTGTGGTTTATCGCTGGGGTCCTGAGCTAGCCTAAGGGACACTCCAAAAAGGAGGCTAATACCATAAATCCCCATTTCTCATCTGGTCACCAGCAGAAGAGTGATGGGCTGCAGCTCTTTTAGCGCAGGCCAAAGCACTCTTAGAAGCCTCTCTGATCCTTGCCAGGGTAAGACACATTCAATGAGGTGGGTAGCCCCAGTTTGCCCTCTGCCTGGATCCTGGCTGAGTGTGCAGGAGGAATCAGAGCTAATGTGGCACATCTCATCCCCAGTGTCCTTTTGGCAGAGGCATGGAGAGAGTCTAGCCAGGAGAGGAGAAGAAAAAGAGAGTGATACCACTTCAGCTGTTTGCAGACCAGGTGTAGGCTCGCCCATCAAATTCCCAGCACTCTATTCCCCATCAGAAAATCTTTAAAGACTGCAGGGTCTCAGAAGATCAACAGCAGGATAGGAAAGAATAAATATATATACTGTAGCTGGCAGGCGAGAGGGAAAGAAAAAAGTGGCAAAGTCATGAAGAAGAAGCAGCAGCGTCCCGTTAAAGCCAGTGTTAAAATGAAGATTTTTGCATTTCAGGAGCTGCAACTTCTGTGTGTTGTACTGTCCTGCTTTTTATGGCAGCTTGAAAGCAATCAAGACAAAACCTTACCATTTGCTTGCACTTTTAAAGAGGCTAAACACACGAGTCAATAATATATCTGGGACTTTTCAGGGTGTTGCCCAGTTATTACTCCAACAAAACCAAAATTGAAGTCCTATGTCCTAAGTGACATAGAAATTCCCAGCTGTCCCCATCTTTGTTCAAGACAAATTGTGGTGCATACTGCAAAGTGAGAAGTTTCACTTATAGCCTTGTAGGCACATCTCTACCAGGTTCTGCTGACCTTGTTTAACTGGGAAAAGTGCGGGAACAAAAAAGCAAAGGAATGAAGAGCCCCTCCCCAAAACTAAAATCCACAGTAATATTTGGGATAATACCACCAACTGCAGATGAGGCTAAACCTCTGAACATGGGATTTTGCTGGCATTGCTCCCCCAGACATCTAGAATCAACTCTGCTGAAGTTGACATAGAATCATTTATATTGAAAAAGACCTCTAAGATCATCAAATCCAACTATTAACTCTGTGCCACCAAGGATGCCACTCAAACACATCCTCAAGTGCCACATCTACGTAGCTTTTGAACACTTCCAGGGTTATAGGGACTCCACCCCTGTCCTGGGCAGCCTGTGCCGGACCCTGGCAGTATTTGGTATGTGCTTTGGCTTGGACCCTTACAGTCTGGTGAAAACACCTCTTGTTGTGTAAGTGGAGCTAGAGGGGATGACACTACCTGCTATCACTTTCCTGGTCTCTTCCATATATGGCATACCAAGACGAAGATGATTTAAACAGTTGGACTGTCTGTGCTGTTTTGCACACCTCCTAAGACTGTGTCTTGGCTCAGTGCCACGGCTTGGCTTTCCCCTCTTGCAACACCAGTCTCAGAGCCAGCCATTTCGATATGAGTCCAAAGGGGTCCCTTATATGTGACCAAAGACAATGAAACCTGTAGGTCTGAAAAGGAACTGATGTGGTACCTCCTTGGGCAGTTTTCAGAGTCCTTCCATTAAATGAGTCCTTCTATTGCAGCACCATTGCACTGTCAGAGACAAGAACTGTACGAGACCTGAGTTTATGGACTTTTTACTGTCTGAATCAGCCATTGTTTGGGCTGAGGTGTGAATGAAAACATCAAGAAATGTGATGTCTGGGAAAGTTGTAAATCCAGTAAAGTCTGCATCACATAATGTTGCTTCATCATGGACCATGTGCTGCTACTGAATTAGTAAGGAAGGAGAAAGTTTCTTGACATCACATTCAAAAGGATCTGTTTCTTTGTTTCTGTTGGAGATGGTAAATCACAGCTCCCATCACTTCGCTGAATGACACATCAAGGCATATGCAAGAAGTAGTTCCTTTATTTAGCCCTGGGAGTTTATTTTCAGGCTCATCCTATGTGGTTTTCAGCCAGTCTAGTTGAAACAGCTGAACGTTTCAAGAATTTTGATGTGGTGCAGAAAAATGCCAACAAAAGGAGGTGATAACCTAACAACAAAGAGTAAGTGATCACAAACTTGAGTTCTCTGTGAGAGGAGGAAAACAAAGGGCTTAAGTTGCCATCAAAACATGCAAGTGATTTTCCTTCTCCCAGACAGTGCAATTTCTTTTGGGGAAAGGAGTGTCATGTGTGAACACAGCTGTGAGATGCTTGTGGTTACTTCAGGCACATCAGTTGATAGAGCTGCACCATCAGCTCCCACAGCTTCATCCAAACTGCAAAAGAGGAGAGGACTTAGGACAGGCAGACTCACAGAATTCCCAGGTCCCTGTGGGAATTCCCTGGTATTTTTCATACTAGGGTCTTGCCCTATGCATAACCAAAGTCCTGCTTCCTTTGCCACACTGACAGCAGTCAAAATAATGTGGTGGTTCTGGTTAGAAGGAGCTGTAAACATCACTATTGCAAGGAAAAAGCAGTTTTCAAAGGCTACATATTGTAGCCTTTTATTGAAAACATGCATTTAAAATTATATTAAATTTGTACATTTATTGTATTTAGAAAAACGTTAAGAAAAATGTTAAGAATGGTGTTTGGCTAGTCTGAGGACAGAAAGAAATCCTGTTGTGGGACAAAAGGAACACTGCATGAGAAATTCAACATCTATGGCCAAATTTGCAGAATTTACTTCTATTTTTTGGTACCTTAATTTTAGAAGCTACTCAGCGTGAGACAAACCATAGGGACATGATGGGCAAGTTGAGCTCAGCATTGAACTGGGGCTCTAGTGGAATCCCTTTCTGGACAAACCTCAAAAAGTAGAGACATCCAAAATGACAGATTTCTCTTGAAAATATTTGTGTGGGCACTGAGGACACAAAAACAAGCCTGGATTTCAAAGCTGAGTTCTAATTTAGAGTTCTACATTTTGGTCCATTTACTGAAGGAAGGGTGAGGGGGAGGACCCTTATTCCCAAAAGGCTGCTAGAGCTCTGACTTTGCTTGTTTTTAATATCTGGGGCTAGGGAGAGGTGACAATGCAGGGGTAGTCCTGCTTAGATCTCCAGTTGGTACCTACATGTCCTGATCGCCAGCAATGCCCACCATCCCTTTCTCAATGAATGCTGACCATTCGTTGCTCTAAGGTTTTGAGCCTGCTGGAGGGGACCCAGTTTCATTTCCTTAGCTCTCCCGATGACAGAGTTTGAAGCACAGAAGTGTTCTGTGAGGAATGTGTTTTGGGATGAAGATTAATACCTTGTAGCCTGACAGTGTAAACACTAAGAGCATGTTTGGCTTCTTCCAGTGCCAGCTCCATAGATGGATTTAGAAAGTCCTTTCACCACCCATGGAGGCTCTTTGGTTCCCTCTGATGAGTTGAAGCTGCTCTGATCCAAAGCAGATGGAGTCAGTTATTTACTCCACATTCTGCTTGGATGCACTCTTGACCCACTGCTCGCTGGTCTCACTAGACATAAGCACTGCTGCTGGCTGATTGTTTTGGCATGACACAGACAGCATTAGTGGAGAAGATTGAGAGAGAGGCCCTTGGAGGAGGAGCAACCAATGGGGATCTACTGATGGGAGGAACCTTGCTGGCCCCATGCCAAGTGGCTGTGCCTTGAGGTCAGGTGGCAAGAAGAAAAACCTCTTTGTTGGCTGAGCTGGATGGTGGGTAGTGGTGGGGTGATCAGGGGGTGCCACCCTTGTTGGGATGTCACTGGGCATTGAGAGTGGTGGGGAAGCCAGGTGAAAAGAAGGGGAGCTCTGAGATGTGTTGGTCTCTGAAAATCCATGGAAGTCCTTTTCAGGGGATAAAGACAACTCAGTGTGTCCAGCCTCTGCCTGATGCTCCAAGGAGCAGTGCAGAAGTATGTGCTGCATCATTTCTACTCCAGCTCTGCAGCAATCATTTGATTATGTCCATTTGGGTAGCCCATCTTTCCCTTACCTTTACCTCTCCTGCCCTGTAGTCCTTGAGTCAGTCAAAGTTTAGAGTCTCTTCAAACGTGCCCAAAACTGAAAGAAGTGCCATGACGCCAAAAATCATCTCCTCAGCTGTGTCACTCAGAGCAAGCATGATTGTACCTGTGAGATAGCTGAGCACAGCAAGCAGCTGCTGTCCTGGCTGCTGAACAAGGAGAGGGGAAGGAATTTCAGAGATAGGATATGGGGGAGGGTGTTAAAGACTTGCAAGGACTTCATCACTTGATGCATATGATTCTTTGATACAAAGCAAATATACACTTATTTGCTCCCACCCCATTTTAACCCTTTTCCCCATTGTTTTTCCTCCACTGAAACAAAGCTTCAAGCTCAGAATAGGCAGGAAAAAAAATTAGTAGAGGGAGTTACATTTTCCTGGCTGCCAGCAAAACCTCTTTTCAAACTTTTCAATTTTTTTTTTCTTTTTTTTCCTCTTCACGTTGACATACCTTTGACGTTTTAGGAGTGGAATTGTATTTCATTTCTTGATGCACTGGCAGACAATCTGAGAGCCTTTTATTCTGAGGTGCTTTTCAGGCTATGATCTGCATTGCCTCAAGCCAGAGCCAGGTTGCAGCCATGGGCCTGACTGACATTTTACAGGGAAAGGGGCATGAGGCACCAGCTTATAGAAGTGTTTGAAGACCTAAGTGTTATGTATTAGGATACACCAAGTTTGAATTCCCCACAGCCTGGTCACTTGGCTGAAGTGCTTACCTGGGCTAATTATTGCAAACTTTGCAACAGTGGACAGGCTGACTCAGGAACTTCACCAGTGAGTTTCACTAGCTGTATATGGGTCCATGAAGTGAGCAGTTAACACATGGATCTCCTCAAGAGATGATGTGGTAGACACAAAACATGGCTATGGGCATGAGATGAATCCTTGGAAGACAGATCCATTGGAGATTTCTAACTCGACATACTTAAGGCATTAAGTTTCCTAAGCAGGAAATGGTCAGATCAAGGGTAGAATCAAATGTGTTTATGTTGTTCACATTCCCATTGAAGACACTGGGTTATATGGTCACTTGCTACAAGTCAGGCTGTCCATTCTGCCTCTTCTGGAATGAAGTTGTTTAACGTGAGGAACTAAGGAGAATTGAGAACTTTACATAATTAAATTATATCTGTTTTCCTTTGGAATGCATCTGCAGTGCAAAAGCATCTCAGTATCCCAGTGGAGACTGATGTTGCTTTAGTGCCACAAGGATGTGCCAAAGTCAACAAGAATTAGAGGAGAAATAGAGGCCACAAACCTACTGAGAAAGCAAGTGGCAGAACCAATAATTGAATCTAGGTTTTTTGGACTGATTTATTCACTCCTCGCAGGCAGTGAATTGCTGATAGAGAACGAGACAGATGGCCTGATTCAGTGAGAAGTCCCTGGCTGGCCTCAGTAGTACTTGAAGTACATCTAAAGGAGAAATAAACCCAATGGGCTGCCTCATCCCAGAGCTTCAGTGGATCTGCAGGTAGTACAGGGATCACTGCAGTGGTGTTTTGGGACATTTTGTCACTACACTTTGATCACAAGTATTAATCTGACTGATCTCAAGAGGCTTAATGATGAAATGCTAGGCTGTCTTTCTTTTCAAGAGAGAAAAAAAAGGTGAAGGGACAATGACTTTAAAACTACCGGAGGGCCGGGTTAGATTAGATATTGGGAAGAAATTCTTCCCTATGAGAGTGGGGGGCCCTGGCACAGGTTGCCCAGAGAAGCTGTGGCTGCCCCATCCCTGGAAGGCCAGGTCCGATAGGGCTCGGAGCGCACTGGCCAAGTGGAAGGTGTGCCTGCCCATGGCAGAGGTTTGGAAAAAGATGGTTTTGAAGGCCCATTCTAATCAAAGCCATTCTTTGATTCTATGATAAAGACCCCCTAGGGCTTCCTAACATCTACATCAGACTTCAGAAGTGATGAATCCAGAATTTTCTTTCTCAAATAGCATATTTTACAATAATGATCAGAACATAAAAACAAAATATCAACATAAATTTTGATTTTGGATACCCAATGAAATGTATTAGCAATAATGATTGCAATGCAAAGATACATCAATTGGTTTAGATAATTTTTAATTGTATGCTGGGTGTGTGAACAGTGCTTCCACAATTTGTTTTGGGTGAGAAAAACATTCTTAAGCTACAAAACAGCTTTTAATCACTATTATTTCCATATATTGCCTTCTACAATCTTGCTTCAGGTTAGCAAGTTGGAGATAAATACTCTGCCATTGTAAACCAATGCCTCTCTTTCATATCTGTGATGTAAGGTAATTTTACATCTACACAGGGTGTCCCCAATATGTCTGTCTGCCTCCATCTGAAAGTAGGCACAAATCTCAGGCCTGAGCTGAAGGTAAAGGATGTGATAGCAAGATGTGAGAGACAGCAGGCATCTGCAAAGTTTCTGGATCACATAGTGACTGCAGTTGAGCCTGACCATTAACTCTAAAAAACAATGCTAGGAGGTTTCCCAGCCCAAGGACTCACCTCAGCTCTGTTCCCTCCTTGTCTGAAGAGGCATTGAGGCTCTTGTCCCAGCTTTTATTTTTGTGCAGAAGTGGTTGTTTTTTTCACTAAACACCTAACTCCATGGTCTAACCCCATACTATTTGCTTCTCTCAGAGAGCAAACAGAGCACAAATAGGCCTAGTTCTGTGTTGTGGCTGGAAGTGGCTGATTTTCTTCAAATTTCTCCTATCTAAGTGGCCAACTTGAAAAGAAGATACTGTATAGTTGAGATGAGTACTCGTGGAGAGCTGTGCTCGGCTGTTCTCTTTCCTTTTCCTGTTATAAAAGAAAGGAATTCCTCATACCAGATCCCTTTTCTAGTCTGAGATTTTTAAGTACAAATGTCTCCCTGATGCTCTAGCTTTCAGATATGAAGGAAAATCAGGACCTCCACTAAGGAGTAAGACCACCTTGAAAATGGCATGACATGCATTTCAGGGCCAAATTCTCCTTGAGTCATAGTCTACTTCAGCCAAAGAGGTTAATGAGACATCAGCTCTTGTAGCAGGTCATGAAGCCAATCCCTTAACTCAGATGTGTAATTCACCAGCTGTGCTGGGCCCTGGTATAACTGACAGAGAAAAACATAGAGGATATCGATTAGAAATAGACATAAAGAGAGAGAGGTAGAAAGAGATGATAGAGATAGAGGTGGTAGAGATAGAGATAAAAAGATAGAGATCTCCCTTTTTCTCAGAGGTCATTTAAAGAGCATATATTACACAAAAAGTGCCCCAATAGAAAGAATTCTAGACTAAAGCAAGTCAGAAGTTAAAGGAGAGTAGAACTACTGCTGATGGGAAAGAAGCTTCCAGTGGAGTTTCCCTGGGTATGTACATTGCACCACAGATGTAGGATTGCTTTTCTTAGCAGCAATGGTGGAGCTAAAAGGAAGGAGAGCAGTGAAGCCAAATGTGATGCTGCCTTAGGAGTTAAACACATCCCAAACACAGCACAGTCTGTTACTATAGGATTTAGATCATTTCAGCATCTGGGGAAAGGCTGAGGGCAATCAAAAATGAGCCAGAAAGCAAAGCACCAGTAGAGGAAATATCTGCTAATGTAAAGGCGTGGCTGCCTAGGAAAGAGATTCCATGAGGTATTGCAGGAAAGCAGCTAAAGCTGTTAGCCATGATGTGCAGGCACAGTGTTAAAAGGAGAAAGTTGCAGGGTTGGTCTGCTCTCATAAATCAGAGAGAGAAAATGTGGTTGTTCTCATCAAGCCTTGCAGACATAGACTGGACTTGGTGCAATTCCTTTGAAGCTATTCTTTTAGATGGGATCGAAAATCCTGACACCTTAAAATGCTTTGAGAGTCTGTGATGGAAAGGATTGCATCAATAGCTATGTAATTTATTCTAGTTGGATGCTGAGATCTGAATTTTTCCAGATCCTCTTCACAGCAGTGGATCTGTTATATTTGCCCATCCATGCACTTCTGTGCATGGGTGTATGCAGATGCACACAGGGATAACAAATTACACAGCCCATCACAGTCCCTAGAAACAAGAAGCTGTTTAAGACCATCCAACAGTTTTGGATCTATAACACTGGATCAGTCCACTGTCCCTGTTCCCTCTTTCTGCAAACAGTCAATAGAGAGCATCTAGAGCAGCAATTCTAAACAGGGAACTACTGAAATAATTAGCCCACTATGCAGTCTTGCAGCAGTTGTCTCATTTGCCAGTCTGTTGCCTTTAACATGCACTATCACACTGACCCAGCAAGAACTGGATTCATCACCCAAGCTCCCATCATCTCCAAGGAAATATTGTTACAGATTTCTCGCAATCTTTCTTAGGGATGTTGGTACAAAAACACAACAGGAGGAGAAAAATACAACCTTGATGGAGTTCTTGCTTTGGATCTGTGATAATGATGAAACAAACAACACAGCCTTAAGGCCCTCCAGTTTCACTCTATCCCTACTTAGGTCAGAGTAATTTGCAGCACCTCTAGGCCACCCTAGCATAGCCAGAAGATAATATTCAAAATGTTATCAGAACCGAGTAGAGCTTTTATTGTCCTGGGAGATGAACATGAGTTAAATCACAAAACTCAGGCTTACAAGGCCATAATACCTGCTCTGTGGAATTGTACTGAAGAACTATTTCACTTCAAAATTTGGTGATTCATGGTAGCTGATAACCCACAAAAATCTTTTGGCCCAAGTATTCAAGAAGTCTGAGAACCATCCTGTTGAAGAGCTGCAGCTCCCAGCACTCACAAGGACCTGGACAAATACCACAGACAAAGCATCAGGCTTTTCAGCTTGGGATCTGCACTGGTCCTGCCAGATTTGGCAGCACAGCCATGAGGGTGGTGGGTACAACTCAGAGCATGGTGAGAGGCCCATTATCAGGAAGAAAAGGGATGAATGGCAAGAAATGTTTATAGAGGGAGAAAGTTAGAAGGCAACAGCAGATGTGAAGGCTCTTGCAGGAAATCCCTGCAAGAGATGGCATGAAAATGATGGTGTTGGTGTACTGTGGTTCTTCAGAGAGATAAAGTGTAAAAATCAGGGATTTCTTTTCCCTGAATTTCATAGTAGGTTGAACTTTGCAAATGAATGTTTCTCTCTCCCCCAACAGTCAGTCCACACAGACCAGCCAGCCAAAAACTATGCCCACGATGCTGTTTGTAACCTTGCAACTACTGGCAGGTGTGCAGTCCTTTCAGCAAAGTAACCATTTTGCCAGTGGTACCTTGTGCCTCTCTCTGAAATGCTCGAAGCTTGTCACTTGCTCTGATGAAATGATGGTTGTTGTGCTGGTAGATCCACCTAGCAGCTCTCCTTCTAGCAGAGTAGGCCTCTGCACCCTTCCCCATAGCTTTTTTTTGTGAAAACTGGTGGGGTCACATGAGGGGACTGGTGAGAGGCAGGCAGGTGTTTTGTAGTGGCAGCCCAAAGCTTTGCATCACCTTGGACTTCACAGAAGTGCGAGGATCTTTTAGCCTCCCACACACAGAGTGATGTGGACTGCCATGAGTTGACAGACCTCTTTCATGCTGAAGTCAAGTTTCTGCTCTCATCTCCCACACAACCTCTCCCCTCTCACTCCCTTCTGTCTCTGTTTTGGCTGTGCTCTTTGTTTGCTTGGCTTGCTCAGCCTGTCAAATCTTCTTTTGCCCAACACTCCCCTACACATCATTCATCAAGCCTCTTCCTGCTCTTTCTCAAAGCTCTCCCAGATGGTGAGAAATCTCACTAGCCAAAGGAAAAACTCCAGCTCTATAAGTACACGTCACTTTCTGTTTCTTAGACAACTCCTGCTGGTATTGTCTTGCTCTGAAGCACTCCTGTTTCTTACTAATCTGCTCTGTTCTCTGTGTTGTATATACTATGAATTACATTAATGGTGCCATATCTACATTTATGATGCCAATCACTGATTTTCTAAATGATCTTGGCTGGATTGGTTGCTCAAAAATGTGTAGCTGTTGGGCCATAGGCCAATGCATTCAGAAATTACAGCTGAATTGATGTGCCTCACTTTTGGGGGCATACGGTGGCTGATTTCCAGAGCTGTTGAAGACAGTTGACAGGAGCTCACTATGCTTCACATTACCAAATCATGCATCTTTTGCCATAGCTCATTTCAGTACATATTTGGCATTGATTTCTTTGTGTTGTTTAGATCATGAAAAGTGGCATTAACAGACTTCTGCAGGGCTCAGCGCTCCTTCAGGAGGTGACTTCAGCTGGGAGGTAAACCACAAAACAATACCACCTACACTCTAACAAGATCTCAGAGAGGTGGAAGGGTGCCTATCGCACCACCTGGAGATGTGGGAGGTGGATGTTTGAACAACATTTGGGTCACACCCTCGTTAATGACAAGAGACACTTCCAGAAACATTATTCAGTCCATCCTAAAGCACATAAGGTATATCAGAAGCATCTCCTATTTCTCTTCCCAACCATTTTGCACCAGTGTTGCTTGCTTGAAACTGGATCAGTCTCTCACACTGATTCACTCAAAATATCCATGCTGGTCCAAGGAAGGAGTGGAAAGTGGCAAACTACAGCCAGAGGTGGAAAAGTCATATGTGTTTCATGTTAGAGTTAGCTTCAGACAATTTCAAGTGCCAGTGGAACTGTAACGCTAATCTCTTCCCTAAATCCCACTGCATTCCACATTTCCTCCAGGAGCTCATTTTTGTTAGTTCTGGGCGTTTGGCATACAGGGTTTTCATCAAGACATGAGATTATTAAGCAGAGAAGACCAGGCAATTAATACAGAGCTAGATTCCATCTGCCTTGAATTTCAAGACTGTTCAGATGTGAAGGTTCTGGTTAAACGTTCATTCAATAATAGCAATGGAATACTTAATTATTATATAATTTTATGTTACATTGACTTTCTTTGTTTGTTAATTTTATTTTAGGTACCTTGAGAAAGAAGAGTGTGAGATATTTGGCTTCCATATCTCAAAAAAATATAGCAGAAATGGTCTTAACTTGGTGACTAATGAAGTGAGATTAGAATGCAGACTATTTCTCATGTGCAGAATTGGGAGGATCCAGAACAAACTTCCAAAGAAATCAGGGCTGTGTGAGATATTAGTATGTTTTCAGATGGAGCTGACAATTTTCTGAATTAATTTAAATAGTATGATTAAGTATGATTAACATGGAACTGGACTTCTTAACCCAAGAGGTCCCATTTCATCCTATGCCTCATGATCCAGTCTCAATGATTCATTTGTGATCACCTATACTCCACAAACACTTCAGAGCAGGATATTAAGAAATTCATATCTTGTCAAAATAAAATAAGCTATCTGTTTTGGAAACAAATCTGCATCCATGTTGTATTTTCTGGTGCTCTTTCTTCTTATTCCTCTTGAAACTCTGTCTTTCATGGCACAAGAAAATCAAATGGTTCCTTTGGGATTTTGTCTGCTATTGTTAATTCTCCTTCTGAAGTAATCTTCCACTGTGCCACTGCAAATAGTTGCTATGGAAATACAGATGATGTCCATAAGAACAGTGTTAGGGATGTAGCATCAGGAGCACAGGGTTTCTTACAGAGTCTGGGATCTTGTTTCCAGTCATCATTGATTAGTGAAGACAAAAGAGACAAACTGAAAGGCAGATCCATTTACTTCAGAAACCTTTGTGCATTAAATGAAGATGGTGCTGTGAATCTGTCCAGTTAATTTCTTGTTCATTTGGTAATGAGATATTTTACATCTCAAACTCAATGAGACCTACCTATAATGAACCGCACACTGAATGAACCCTTCCTGACGGAGCTGATGGTACCACTGTCATTGTGTGCGGTTGTGCATGAGCACAAAGAAGCCTAAGTCCAGATAAACACTCAGCTGAACCCACATTATCTCTGTTTATCCCATCCAGCTCCAGAAACACTCTCACTAGCTGTCAGATCAATGCAGCTATATAAAAGATCAGCAAACTGTGCTAGTTGCTGGGAGGAATAGCCATATGTCCCACCTGTGCGCTGAAGACGCTAAACAGACTGCATCAAACACATTGTTAGACATGGTTCCTACCTCATCCATTAGCCCCAATTCCCCAGATCTGACCCTGAATTCTTGCAGATCTTTGGCTAAGACTCAGCTGAGCTCAAAGCTTTATTCTTTCCTGTCCTTGCTTTTTCTCTAGAATAACTTGAAAATAAACCCTTAGTCTGGCTGAAATGTTTCTGCTCCTCTTAGGACTCATATTTGTCTCACAGGATGATCTGAATGCTTGGTTTGTTTAATGTCTGGAATTGCTTCCTATTTATGTCCTGATTACAAAGATTTGATTTCTTACGCCTCTATAATGGGTTCCAGATCCTTGAAAGTACTCCTTAGTTTGTTTCTGCAAGCAAACAGACCTAGATAATGTCTTACTGTGAAGTAAATTGCCTGTAGAAGAAGAATCTTAGGAGAAGGTTTTAATTTTCAAGGATTTGGGGTTTTTTCCCCCTGCAGCACTTTTAATGTTTATGAAGGTCTATAATAGTGTCCCTGAATTTGCCAGGACAGACCCATCTCAGCATGCATTTCCTTGTATACTGGTCCCATAGCCTGGGGATGAGCAGAGGATATGTTTAAAACAGACTGAGGAGGAAAATTGGATCATTGACTAGGGGAAGGGAAACCTCTGTGTTTTCCATGATGACATTGTGTGTCCAGCAAGGAAGGTGCAAGATGACATCTGGATCACATGCAGTATTCTCATTATTTCTCATTTACGCATGTTCATCTCATCTTGTCTCTCACCCCTTCCAATTCAAAACTTTCAGGAGGGTTCACAACATCCCAATAGCATGTATGTGCAACAGAGAAACAGCATAGAGAGAGCTGGAACACATCAGCAGAGCCTGTTCTTGTTAGAAATTGCTGAAGTCAAAGCATTTTAGAATCATGAAATGGTTTGGTTTGAAAGGGACCTTAGTGATCATCCAGTTCCAGCCCCCTGCCATGGGCAAGAGACATCTTCCATTAGACTTGGTTGCTCCAAGCCCTGTCCTTCCTGGCCTTGAACACTTCCAGGGATGGGGCAGCCACAACAAGTCTAAGCAATCTTTTGGGGATGGACATCCAACTTGGCTGGAATTCTTCTGAGAACGGGGCCTGAGAAAACTTTACTTGCTGGGCTAGGTGGGCTTCTGGGGAATGCACACCTCAGAAACACTTAATACCTGATCTCCAGACTCCCTCACTTTGAGGATTGCCCATCACTTCCCCAGATGACATCCCTGGGAAGGTCTTAAGACTGGCTGGCATAAAGCTGCTGGCTCCAGGGCAGAGCTGGACAGGGCATCCTCTGGTTGTTGGTTTTCTGAAGCCAAGTTCTAACACTTTCCTTTCCATACAAAATCAGGAGTAATATCAAATTCTGGGAAAAAATCCTCCCAGCATGAAGTAATCATTCTCTGCCTGGCTCTCACAACATGTGGGATCTGCACAACTCAGGTAATTCCATGGAGAAAGGAATATGAGAGCATCTAATGGAGAAAGGAAGCAAGCAAGCCAGGCCATCAAAACGAACTTGATTTTCTCCCATCTGAACTGTTTTCCACCAATTCATTTCCTTAGAGATTTTGGCAATGCCCTGATCAACTACACCAAGACCAGGATGCAGGACCCAGTCTGATAAGGAGCAGATGCTTGTCTTTTACCAAAATATGTCAAGAAGCCAAGTGACCTCACATCCCTTTGAAGACCCTGCCCCTAAAATTGTGTTCCCAATGCAGACACCAGGTGTGCTGAAAACAAGCAGTGAGACACAAACTCCTCCTGACTCTGCAAAGCCTGGTCCCTCTGAATCACACCTGCCTTCATCTTTTTCCATCCTGGGACTTTGTCACCTTCTTCCTCCTTTTCACAACGACTGCCAGTGTTCAAACTGCTGTGCCTATTGCAGGAAGTTCTGTTTCAGCATGATCTAAAGACACATCATGGCTTGACATGAGCACTGCAATAATTTCCCAGTGCCTGCTCCAACACTGAGTTGTGAGAAGGGAGAGTGTGTTTGTCCTGAAAATTCCCCTTCTGTATGATAGTATTTCCTGTTTCCATCAAACCATGATCCAGGCTGCCTTTTGTTATCTTGAAGCATTTCCATGCCAGCACAATTAGTTAATGAGCATGTCAAGTCTCAAGCAAAACACGTTTGACCCTGAAGATTTAGCATGTATCCTTTCAGGGGAAACAAAAACAAAGCAATGAAAAATCTGTGCAAAGAGCCTCCCTGGCAGATGTCGAGAAGGAGCAAAAAAGTGTTTTCCATGGACTGGACTGCACAGTCTCAGAGCAAAAAGAAAATACATAGGTAAATGCATTGGCACTCATTTATTTCAGGATAAAATATAATTTTACACTCTGTGTGGACTCAATCTCCTTTCCAAACACCCAGATCAGCTGCTGGGCTAATGACAGTGATTTCTCATGAGGAAAAGGTTGACTTAAAGAGATTCCACTCTTCAAGACATAGCAACTGAATTGCTCAGAAGATAAGAAAAAGTGCTCATACAGATTTCTCTTGTCTTCAGAGGAGAAACAAGAAAACATGCCTTTAGGACTCAGAGCAAAAGGTTGTTAAGGTCTTACAATTTTGAATTGTTTATAGAAGAATCTTTCTAATAAATTTTGTTTCTTTTTTCATATCAAGGCTGAGTGAAGGGATTTGATCAATACCCTTTAGGTCTTTAGCTGGTTCATTCATTGTGCAAGTTCCAGAGGATGATTTCATGGTACCAGAGAAGAACCAGGGAAAAAGAGTACCCCAGAAACTGTTTATTCCTCATCTGACTTGCCAACCAAAATGTCTGGAACTCTTGAAGTAATACAAATCTATGAGGAGCAAATATCTTGTCTTATCTAGAATCTGCAATAATTTACCCTCAAAAAGTGGTTGTAAGACCATTAAAAATCTTCTGCCACAGCTATGTGTGCTGACAAACGTAAGTAAGGGGAATATTTTTGGTCTCACTGGGATACAGTGTTGGTTTCTGCTGGAACTAGACCTGATCTGATCCGACCTGAGTCTTGACCCCCAGGACTTTCAGGTCCAGCCAACACAGCATCTGCCTACAAAAGAGCTTTCCTTTTCCTTGAATTGCCTGAAGAAATCCAAATATTATCCCCATGAATGGACTCATCTGATGGATGGGTTTTTCCCACCTGAATCTCCATCCTTTAAGTTCTTCAAAACTGCACTGGTCAAGTCCTTGACAAACTAGGTCTAATTAGACCTGGTCAGAGAAGGCTGGACTGGATGACCTCCAAGAGTTCCAACACAAACTCTGATTCTATGATTCTACAGAAATACAAGGCTGAAACTGAGATTCAGAGCAGCACAGCATTTCTGAGGGCTGCCTGCAGACTGCTGGCACTGCAACTCAGCAGACAAAAGATGCATTTCTACAACCTCTGATTGAGAGATGCTTCCCTTCATATCAGGCAGTCATCATGCCTCCCTGGTTTCTGACATCCTGGAATTCAAATTTCAAGTTCACTGTGCTGCCTCATAAGACAACAACTCATGAAAAAAAAATCCCTTTGTTTGTTTACGGAGTTAAGCCTTGCTTTTTACATTATTTCAATAAGCAGGAGCTGACAAATTCTTTGAGAGGCTCTTAACAGGAACAAACTCTACTTTGAGAAGTTTCTCTGGCATGACCAGGAGTTGTGGCACACAGGATTGTCTGTTTCCTGGAGGATTTTCCTGCTGGACCTCACAACCTCACACTCTGAACAGTATCTGGTAGTATCTCCATCACTCCCAGCTTAGGTGCCAATCAGAAAATTGTCTTCAAATTTGGGGATTGGCACCACCAGTGCTCTGTGTCAGCTTTGAGAGGAGCAGGGATGAAGGTAGCTCTTGTCAAAGCTGTGTTAACAACAATTGCCTTACTGCTCCCAGGACTCCACTTCAGTGGAGAGGCTAGCACCTCTGGGAATGAACCCATTAACTGGGCAAGCAGAGAAATTTTTGGCAGGACAATCTCTGTATTCATCAGCAACTTCTCCACATAACGATGAGAATACCTCACACCTTACTTCACATGGACGATCTGCTGAGGTCTTTAATGCTGAAGGAGTGACCAGATGCCAACAAAAGGCATATGAGTGTATTCAGATAGATCCTTCCTAACACAGGTGGACATAGTAAATATTTCATCTACTATCTCTTTTATATAAACATTTGAGGTTAGCTCATGAGCTGTGCCTGCACTTTCCCAGGCAGTTGATCCATTTTAGGAAAGTATTTAATTTACAGACATTTCCTGCAGCAGCAGGATTTATACTCAATGAGGAACAACTCTGCCCCATGTGAAAATCCCAGAAAGTATTTCTCACTGAAGATAAGGGTGCTCATCGAGGGATCAGAGGTGAAAGAATTTGGCCAGGTGTCTGGCAGAACGTGAGATGTTGCTCCATTGCTGGTGTGGTGATGTTACAGAGGGAACTCTTTTGCCATGTTACCAGAAGGACAGAGGTGTCTCAGAGAATTGGATGATGTTCTGGATCTGCCCCATGCAGATAAAACCGTGATTTATTCTTCAGCTGTCTGCTGGACTCCTTGTTGTGTTTTCCTTGTAAGGTTCAAGGACAGTGTCCTTGAACCAAATGGCAGAAGGGATGATGGGCCACACATGTAATTTCCCAGTGCCACATGTAAACCCTGCCACCTGATCATGTATTCAGTTTTTAGTTGCTTGAGCTTCATCACCTGAGAGCCATTTGGGCCTGCAGTTGCTTTTTAATTGTTTTCTGCTGTATATAAAAGGATTAAGAGTTGCAGTTTTGACACTAATTAAAACCCTCATGTGATCAGGGGACAAAAAAAGGCACATTGATATCTTCCATTTGGTCACCTTCTCTAAGCTGCAGTGCCATATCACAAGAGCACTGCCCAGGCTGGCTTTAAGATATTTAAATTTTCCATCCTTGTGCTGAGGAGGTTTTATTTCATAGTCTACATCATTTCACTAGCCTCATATTGCTAAAATTCATTGAGTGAATAAAGATGTGAAATACGACAATCTCTCAAGACCCCACACCCCCGTATTTGGAGCTCCCTGGAGGTCACATCTCCAGATTTGATGTGTTGCTTTATGTTACCTTCACAAAAGCAGGAGAAACTGCCCAAATGCAAACACCTTAAACCAGACAAGATAAAGTCTCCTCAAGGACAGCACTGAGCTAAAAAGAGGCTGGATTGTGGGTCTGATCCAACTCCCACGCAGTGTATGGAAAGGTTCCCACTGATGTAATCAAAACTGGATTAGGACCAAAATGATAGGTGATTAATCATAACTACTTATTTGTAAGCACCAGCAATGGATTTGAAAATTTACACGTTAGAAATACAAAACAGATCCTGCTCCAAAGAGTTCAGCAGCTGAGTTGTCTGGTTTTACAAGGAGTGGCACCCTGGGAAACTCATATCAGGTATTCATTTAGCATGATTTTAATCTATCATTCCACACTTACATGTTGCTGGGACAGGGAAGGCATTTAATGGATGCAGGGTTAGCACTGCTGAGTCTTCTGGAGGAAGCTTAATGTGCAGAAGGGAGTTGGATTAGGTGGGAGGACCTGGAACATGGGAAGGTGGAGATCACTGCATGAACAGCAGAAGATATGGGAAAAATTCCTCTCCCAGGTCTCCAGGCCAACAAGTCTCAGAGACAGGGAGGATGGTGGGGGTAGCCTTGGATGCAGTGGTAAGGGAGAAGTCCATGCAAGGCTAGACCCAAATGTGGAACAGCAATTATAAGAGAAGAGCAGAAGCTGCAAGAAAGGAAGAGTTCATTCAACGATGATGGCTGTAGAAGAGTAGTTGAAGATGGTTCTCAGAGCAAAACTAGGAAAGCACACACATGTTCATGCACATGCAGCCACAGACACAGCCCTCAGTCATTTTCTTGAGTACTTCAAGTCTACTCAGCTCTCTGTCTGACTCATCTTCTCTGCCCAAGACAGCAGCAATACCCCCCAGCAATATCATAACTGGAATGTTGAAAGTTACTGAAGGTGCACATGGAGACAACAGGGAATGCTAGGTCACAAGATGCCTTCAGTGTTTGACCTAGATCCAACACAACGAGATCCAGATCTGAGCCTCTGGGAATGGAGACAACACTAAATCACCCAGAGGTGAAGAGGCTTGGCTGCCATCAGAGCCACATCTGGAGCTGCTGGTAATCACCAAGACTCTGCTGATTTGCTGATTTACATTGAACTATCATCTGTTTCCATCAGCTGGAGGCTCCTTGTGGGTCAGCAGATCATGTATCCCTTCACACCCAGAGGATCATCAGCTGAACTGTAAACCTACTAAAGGGTTTGCTTCACTAATTGGGAAAACAATCCATGTGTCCCTGGTTAAAAGCAATTGGTGATTTAGGGTCTCTGTTTAACTGCAGTCTCTGATAAGGCTGTGTTGCCCACAGTGAGTGCTTAATTAGGACTTCACATCCACACTTGGGCAATATGAGAGGAATGGCTGGATCTTTCAAAAACAAAACAAAATAAAAACCAAAACAAAACATTCCCCTTTTGCTCACTTCAAAAATCTGCAGTCCCAGGCACTCAGGAGGAACAGCAGCCAATGCCCTCAAGACTGACTCCTCTTTCATGCACTCACTAAACTATGTAACATTTATACAACCCAGAAGGCTCCATCTCATAACTCCAGGCAATTCTGAAAGAAAAGGAGATAGCATCAGTACCATAAACCCAGCCTCACACCATCTGCTCTCATGTTTTAGCTACCCTAATATTTATAGATCACATATCCTAACCACTTCAGCTTGCGACTGGTTTTCAAGTCTACAGGCTCCAAGAAAAGACATAATGGGCTGTTCAACTGGAATCAAGGAAAATAAAACCCCTTTAGGTTCACTCACATGTATCAATTTTACAACCCTGGTCATTCTATATTTGTTAATCTTTTGAGATTTATCTGAACCATTTTTACATGGATGTTTTCTCAAAGTTTTACCTTTAATTCTTAAAAGCTGTCCTCAAAGTGCACACTAGAAATGTCAAAGCGACATCTAATGTTGTTTGAGGACTGCTTAGGCAGTTTTATGTAATGTATTGAGGAAAAAATTACCGTAGTAATACAGAGCCCTGTAGTAATTACAAAAAAAACAACCTTAAAAACCTCATCAAGTCCATTTGGCATTTTTAAACCCATGCATTTCAGGAAGCAGTCATAAACACGCACACTGTGCATCTCCTCAAGGTCAATGCTGTCTCCTTTGGGGCTTGCAGCAATGAGTGAGGGTGTCGTGTTTGTCCAGGATGCAAGAGCATGGAAGGACCCAGAGGTTATCCTGACAGCTGCAGGCTGGTCCCTGATGTTCCATGCCAGGACATCTGCTGCTGCAGCAGACTCACACCCCAGGTGCATTTGGAAGGCAGAGCAACACCTAAAGAAGTCAGCGTGGTTCACTGAGTCCAACAGGCTCCTACCAAGCAAGATCTCTAGATTAGATATAAGGAATAAGGTTTTCACTATGAGGGTGGTAAAACACTGGCACAAGTTGCCCAGAGAAGCTGTGGGTGCCCCGTCTCTGGGAATGTCCAAGGACAGGCTGGGTGGGGCTTGGAGCAACCTGGTCTAGTGGAAGGTGTCCCTGGCCATGGCAGGGGGTGGAATGAGATGAGTTTTAAAGGTCCCAGCCCAAACCATTCTATGTTTCTATGATTATTAAAATCAATTGCTGATACCAACAACCATCTCACTTCTGATGTTGAAAAGCAGCTCCTGAGATCTGGAGCAGACAGACTCTGCACAGCCAGGCAGATTCTTCATTACCTGCAGGAGACTTTGTTTGTGAGGAATTTGATTCAATGCTAACTGCCTTACGCAAATAAAAAGGATCAAAATTCAATTTGTCTTGATTTACATGTTGGTACAGAGGTGCGATTTATTTGCAGAACCTTTTGCAAAGAAATTAAAGGTTGCCATTTAACACTAAACAAAACTCGGGCAAAGAGTCAGCCTTTTAGTTGTGGCCCTTTCTTTTCATATATCTCCAGCTTTGTCCTGTACCTTTTATTTTATGACAGTAAACTTGGGCAGGATTTGGAGCACTTCTTCAGAGCTTTAAACTCTTTCTATTTTTTTTTTAAACCAGAGATAAAATAAGCCTAGAGTTTTGAGGAATAACTGATTCTCAGTGGTTCTCAAGACTGAACATCTTATTTCCTAAGGGAAATATTTATGCAAGGACAGCTTGTGCTCTACTGCAAAATGTCTGGTCTGGTCAGTCTTAGCAAAAGTTGTGCTGGAGTTCTTAGAATTTCAGTATGAAGCTAAATCTCCTCTCTCCTCTCCTCTCCTCTCCTCTCCTCTCTCCTCCCCACAGAAGTTCCCTAAAAAGTCAATTTTATAGGTGGGAAAACTGAGGTTTAGAAATGGAACAGCAAGATCCATGAGAGCATCCCAATTATAAATGAACTACTCTCCCAGATGGATGAGAGAGAGGGGTCGTTCTCAAACTCGAGAGAAGTTTTCTTCTATGTTACATTCACGCCTTGAGGAGGTTCCAGCATTGATCAGGGTGTAAACCCCTTGCCTGCAATGAACAGCTTCTCAGCTCACACATAGATGGCTGCTGCCTGTTAGCACACGCAGTTCTGAAAAAAGTGCTGAAAAGGAGACAACCTAGTCATTTCTGGCTGCTCTTACTGCATAATTTGCAATAGAATTAGAGAGAAAAATACCTCATTCCTGGTATTTAGCTCTCATTCAACCTCTTAATTTCCTCTGTGTTTCCTTTTTCTTCAGAGTCCAGAAGAAACAAATATAGGAGTTTTTTAATGTTAAATGCCAAGACCAATTTGCATTGCAAGGACAGTCTTTTGTTTGGAGAGACACCAGTCCATAGCTGGGCAAGCTCTTCAGTGCAGGGGCTGTCCTCAGTTTCATGTCTGACATTGTAGAGGCAGCCCAACCAGTATTCAAGCAGTATTTTTTAGAAAGTCAGTGGTAATGCATTAGGAATATCTCTTACCAGTGGCTCTTTTGCTGAATAAGAGCTGAAATGTAGTCAGTGTGTGAATGCCAATCTATGTGTGTAGTAGGAGGGATGAATAAGTGCCAGAATGGATGTTGCTCATTCATCCAGCACTGATCTCTAAATACAGAATGATGTCTCACTTCTCTCATGAAGGTGAAAGTTGGTTCCTGTGCTCTGCTGCTGGAGCAGAAGTGAAAAATAGCAAGTGCAGAATGTAAAACATAAGGTACTAAAGGCATTGTAAATGTGGTAGTTAAAGTATATGAGATATGAAAGGAAGCTTCCAACCTTGCCAAGGAATTTTGTCCTTTCATCACTGTGCAGATGAACAGCTTTTAAACCATTTGCATTGGTTTTGAATATCTAGAATTCAGAGTTAATCTGAACAGAACCAAATTTCATAGTAGGCACCAGAGAAGGTTTGTTTTCTAATGGCTTTTCCAGCGACCTGTTGCTCTAGTCTATACAGGATAAAGGGGAGAAAACTCTGGAAACAGTTCTGTGAGCCTCTTGGTCAGATGCTGGTGCAGAAAGCTCACAGAGATTGAGATACATCAAAGACAGGCAGAGACAGGGCAACAAAATCACTGAAAAACAGAGTACTTCACATTTCTATTCTGTATGAAATCTGATTAAATCAGGCAAGTCCTCCTTGCTCAACAACTTTGAAAGGATTCAAACCTACCTGGCTGGGGGAGATGAGGTAGGGCAGGATGCTAAGACCAAGGTCCAGCTCAGATCTTCTCACCCAGATCCTGGAAAGGGAAGAGTGGCTTGAACGGTAGCTGTAGAGATTGGGCAGCAACACATTGATTGAGATTTGGTGTTACAACAGCATCGTTGCTTCTGTTCAACTCATCTTCCATCTCCCATGCTCCCTGAAAATTATTTATGACATCTTTTTACCCCTTCCAGACAGCACAGTGGACCAAACTTTACTGAGGAATTTGGATTTGTTGGCTGCAATGCAAAGGGGGAGAGATCTCATAATAAAGCAATAGCCTGTCAGGAAAATTAACCACCTTTGGTGTCTTCACAGGAGAGTGAAATGCACTACCTCAGTGAGCAGTAGGGATCCTATCAGTGTCTATGCGATGAAAGTGTTTAAAACACATAGACTCTTCTGCAAAATTCATCTCAATATTCCTTAGAGAAAGTCAGATTGATTGTACCTGCATTTATACTGATGTCAGCATTTGTTATAGCTTTTGCCCAGGGAGTTTGAGGTTTTTTCTTTCTGATGATAGGAAAGTGTCATCTGGGGTCTTTTCTGATATTTCCCTCCTGAAAAAAGGAGGAGTGAGAATCTCATAGCAGAACACATTTTCATAGCCTTAATCTTCATTGTGTTGGCTGAAGATTTCCAAGGGAGCAGAGGAAGCTGGGCCACAGAATCAGGGTACTCTTACTATGGTTACAAAAAAACCCCCCACTTTTGGCAACCCTTATCAGGCATGATAATGAGGGAGAACACTTCAGCTGATCAGCTTTGGAACCAGATGATCTTTAAGGTCTCTTCCAATCTAAGTAGTTTTATGACACTCCTCCAAGAAGCTGGGAGGGTCATTTGGCTGCCCCTCCAATGGTAAGCCACGTGCCCTGGGCCATGGTGAGTGGACAGCCTTACAGTTTACCTGAGAGGTAACAGGTGGCATCAAAATTATGCATATCAAAGACTTTTCTCAACATGAATTTAGAGTCCATTGAATTGTCATGTAGACAATCACATCAAGCAGGTTTAAAGGGGGATTACCTGGACAGTGAGCACACAGAGGAGATGGACTCATAACAAAACCTCGCACTGGCTAGTTCCCAGCAAACTCTAGAGCATCCCCCTACTCTTGGTTATTCTGGAGTAGGTCAGGACACAGGGACATTTTCACCTGTGCCAGTGTTGACACTAAACCTTTAACTTTGCAGGTCCAAGTCACAAGGAACAAAAAATCAGTTGATCATATATGAATTTAGCAGTCCAAGGATGTGATTTTCCTGGTCTTAGTCTCTTTCCCAGAAGACAGGTATCTCACCTCTTTGGCAGGCTGAGCAGGGATGAAAGAACAGACAGAGGAGTTAGGTCACAGATAGCCAGATTAGGCATAAATCACATTTTTAGAGCAACAGAGAGATCTCATAAGCTGTCTTAGCTTGAAAGACAGGTATCTGCTAAGGAAGGCAAGAGTCCCTCTAGGAATGGAAAATGTAACCCCCTTCCATCCGAACTATTATACTTTTGAAATTATGGGGTTTCAGGCAAAGATGTGAGAATAGGAATAACAGTTCTTTACTACGATGTATAACAAGGTAAACAAACAACAATAACTATAACAAACAGAACCAGGGACCCAGGCAGGCCCTTTCCCCTTCGGTGCAGTTACGGTCACAGCCGGCAGGGGCGCTGGCAGGCGCCGGTGGGCAGGGCAGGTGCGGTGATTCCCCCACGGCTGCAGGGGGCGCTCCGGTGTGAGCTCGGGGAGCGCGCGGCAATGGCGGCTTGACCAAGATGGGAAGGCACGGAAGAAAGGCTTTCTCTACAAACCCACAGGAGTGGCTGATCCCGGTGCCCCAGCAGCTCTCTCGGAAGCAGCAAACTGAAACAACAGGAATGAGCAAATATCCCGGGGTGGTGGATGATGATAAAAGCGGGAAGCAGACTCCCGGTACTAAAGTGATTTCAGATTTGTTGAAAAAGGGCCTAAAGTATGGGGGTCCCGGGTCAGATCGGCGCATTCCCAGTCAGCAACAAGCAGGAGGATGCTGCAGGGCCAGCGCTGGGTCTTCTCCTGGTGGCAGGGATGTTCCCAATGTCTGATGTTGAAGGCACAATTTGCTGGCCTGGATGTCCCCTTTTTATACAGTTTTTTGTCTTTTTGGATTGGTTCCATTTGGATCCTTCATTTGCATGGAGTTTTAGGTGTTGATTGGTTCACATTCCATCCAGGTTAACTGGGTTTTGGTTGGGGGGCGAGAATGCCCTTCCCTTAGGTGAAATACGGTAACTTCAGTACCGTATTTCTTGTAACTACACTATTAAACCCCTTTTACAGTACAGTAACCAAACCTTTTAACAGTACATGCTAAACAATTCTTAACTATTGTACAACAGTGTCTAACCTATTTTTAACAGCCGAGATGTATCAGAAACTCCGCAGCTGTAGCTGGAACCCCGGGAGGTCTCACCAGGCAGGGCATGCAGAGCTACACTATAGCGAAAGCTCGGAGCAGTGCTGAGGAAGCGATGCAGCAGCGACCCCACTCCAAGCAGGGCAGGGAAAGGTGAGCTCAGGATCCCAGGGTTTTCCACTGANCTCCCGGTACTAAAGTGATTTCAGATTTGTTGAAAAAGGGCCTAAAGTATGGGGGTCCCGGGTCAGATCGGCGCATTCCCAGTCAGCAACAAGCAGGAGGATGCTGCAGGGCCAGCGCTGGGTCTTCTCCTGGTGGCAGGGATGTTCCCAATGTCTGATGTTGAAGGCACAATTTGCTGGCCTGGATGTCCCCTTTTTATACAGTTTTTTGTCTTTTTGGATTGGTTCCATTTGGATCCTTCATTTGCATGGAGTTTTAGGTGTTGATTGGTTCACATTCCATCCAGGTTAACTGGGTTTTGGTTGGGGGGCGAGAATGCCCTTCCCTTAGGTGAAATACGGTAACTTCAGTACCGTATTTCTTGTAACTACACTATTAAACCCCTTTTACAGTACAGTAACCAAACCTTTTAACAGTACATGCTAAACAATTCTTAACTATTGTACAACAGTGTCTAACCTATTTTTAACAGCCGAGATGTATCAGAAACTCCGCAGCTGTAGCTGGAACCCCGGGAGGTCTCACCAGGCAGGGCATGCAGAGCTACACTATAGCGAAAGCTCGGAGCAGTGCTGAGGAAGCGATGCAGCAGCGACCCCACTCCAAGCAGGGCAGGGAAAGGTGAGCTCAGGATCCCAGGGTTTTCCACTGAGGCACCCAAGCAGATGGTGGAAAAGTCCCAGAGCAATGGCTGCTTTTATGAGCAGAGCTCCACTCGTGGTAGAAGAAAGGCAACAGGATACGGAACCCCACGGTGGTGGCGAATTTTCCCCACAACTGCCACCTCTCTCCCCTCCGAATGCCGAGAGCACACGAGAGCTGGAGGCTGCACCCAACCCCTTTTTTCCAGTCTCAATCTTGCAGTATCTCTGCCCTTCACAGGAAACCCTATGTAAAGAGGGAGAGTAGCCAGCTGCAGCCTTCCCCTGAGCTGTGGCACTGTCTTTTGTCTTTCTCAATTATCCAGTCATTATTGTCTCCTAGCAACACATATTGGGAAAAATTCCTTAAGAGGAAAAAACAATCCCAACACAAGCTTACAAGGAAGATGCAACAAAGATTTCTGCATGATGGAATATTTCTTCATCTGCAAATTGTCTTCTGGTGCCTTACAGTTCTACTTTGCTACTTATGGTCCAAGCACTACCAATCTTTTGACTGAAAGTTGGTTCTTACGACTATGTCTCTACTACACTCTCTCCCTAAAATCATGGGTGTACAGGGAGCTCACCAAGCAGAGCATTCTGTTCTCGTAACTAAACCTATTTGTCATATGAGCATGCTCTGTTTTCACAGCCCCTGGATGCCCGTTCCAGGATTTTGCTGATCCCCTGCTTAGGAAACTTCTAATTTCCAGACTAAATTTACTTCAGGCCAATTAAAACCTACTTGTTCTCGTGCCAACACTTTTTTTTCTTCATTCCCATGTTTCTTTTTGCTTCTGGCTCTTTTAACTTCCGTGTGCAACAGCACTCATTCCCCCTCTCAACTGCTTTTGTACTAAGCCAAAAAAGACAAGTTCTTCAGCTTCCCTTTGTTAAAAACTGGAAGCGCACTCCCGGTACTAAAATGATTTCAGCTTTTATTTTAAAAGGCCTAAAGCATGGGGGGTCCCAGGTCCGTGGGTAGGACAGGAGCATCCCTGGTCAGTGATGAGCGGGAGGATTCTGCAGGGCTGGTGCTGGTGCTATTCTTCCTTGTAGCAGGGATGTTCCTGATGTCCAATGTTATAAATGTCACGAGCCAATCCATCCAATCAAATAAAAATAATTTTATTTGACAATATTTTTGGTATAATAACGAAAAAGAGCCACAATGCAGGAATACAGAGTCGAGCCCGGGGTTGACACTGGGTGAACCGTGACCTGACTGCTATAGCATCAGATCCCCAATGTTCATGATGGTATTCTAGTCTGCTTGGCTTATATACCGTTTATTTTGCCCAAGGCCAATGCATTCAAGTTTCTCCTGTCTCCGCATATTCCTTTTCTGTCTTGCTCTGCGTCCGTTTGGACAATGCTGTTCCCGGAAGGTGATGAATTATTAATGCGTCTATCTGGGTCCCGGTGTGGAGTGAAAATTCTTCACTGATCTTGGTTATCTAGATCAGATATCTTATTGGGTACTGATGGCTGGGAGTATCTGTCGGGAAGAGCCCATCTCTGGGAAGAGCCCATCTCCGGCCTGGCCACATCTTTAGAATTGTTAATTAGTCTCCTCCAGGATTGTTGATGAGTGTTGCAAGAGCCTTCCTTGGCTTGGAATGTGGCTAGTAAGAAGCATGTCTTGCAAAGATTTCAGTCTGATANTTGGCTTGGAACGTGGCTAGTAAGAAGCATGTCTTGCAAAGATTTCAGTCTAATACTTTATACACATACATATACAACTTTATGGGCATGAATTATACATATATATATATATATATAACATCCAATGTCGAATGACACTCTTCACTGACCTGGATGTCCCCTTTTTATGCTATTTTTTGTCCCTTTGGATTGGTTCCCATTGGGATCCTTCTTTTGCGTGGAGGTTCAGGTGTTGATTGATCCACGTTCCGTCCAGGTTGGCTTGTTTTTGCTTTGGGCGGGGGAATGCACTTCACTTAGGTGGAATACGATAACTTCAGTACCATATTTCTTATAACTAGACATTTAAGCCCTTTTACAATATACTAACCAAACATTTTAACAGTATATGCTTAACAATTATTAACTATTTTACAACAATTTCTAAGCTATTTTTAACAGCACTGGCGCTATTTAATGCCTCTCCTCGTGCGGAGAGCTGGGAAGGGGAAGCTGCCATCACCACCCCTGCCCTTCTGCCCGCAGTGGCTAGCTAGGGGCGGCATGGTGGCAGCCACCGTGGTGCCTTCCCACCCATGGAGGAAAACTGTGCATGCGCTGTGTTATAAATGCCACGAGCCAATCCGTTAATCAAATAAAAATAAATTTTTATTTGACAATAATTTTAATATATAATAGCAAAAAGCCACAATGTAGGACAGAGTCGAGCCCGGGAGTCGACACTGGGTGAACAGTGATCTGACCTCTATCGCATCGAATCCCCCTGCGTTCACACCGATGTCTCAGTTTTCTTGGTTTATATACAGTTTATTTTGCCTGACGCGAATCCTTTTCAGGTTTTCTTCTGACTCTGCATATTCACATTCTGTCTCTCTCCGTATTGGCTCGGACAATGAAGTTCCCAGAAGATCATGAATAATTGATGAGTCCATCTGGAGCCAGGTGTGGAGTGTGAATGTTTGGCTGATCTTGACTATCTAGATCTGATATCCTGTCAGGTACTAGTGGCTGGGAGTACCTGTCAAAGAGTCCATCTACGGCTCAGCCACATCTTTAGAATTGTTAATCAGCCTCCTCCAGGGTCGTTAGTGAATGTCACAAGCATCTCCCTTCGGCCGGGAATGTGGTCAGTAGGAAGTATGTCTTACAAATATTTAACACTTTATACATCAATATATACAATTCATGGGCACAAATTATTTAATTACATATAACTCGCTGTTTTGATTTTCTGCTTCTATACGTCATCACAGAGGCGTTACCAACGTCTCCAATTGGGCCAGCACCATGTCCACCTTCAGAGCCATCAGAGATTGGCTCTGTCAGACATGGTTGAAGCTTCTAGAAGCTTCTCACAGAAGCTACTCCTGTGCTGTGGGGTGGCCCACCCCTGCCACCAAAAAATCGGGCTGTGCCAAAGCCACACAGCCTGAATTTAAACTGCTTGGGTTTTCACGGCTGACAAGTGTCAGCACCATCTCCTAGATACATCACTGCAAGCTTGGAAATCATCTTTTCTATTGCTGTAAATGCTCAAATAACAAATACTTTCTCTGGATTTCATCTTTCAAAATAATGATGAAATCATTATTTTAATCTATTAAAAAATTATGATAATATGTTATTAGGTCCTGGCCAGAGAACACAGTCAGACAAATGCAATACTAAAGTGTTTCCAATTCTTATAATTTTATCTAGACCTTTACTACGTTCTAAAATCCCCAGATTTCAGATCAGGGGATTAGATATTTATCTTAGGTTCCTCATCTTTGTTTTTCCTTTTAATACAGGGAAGGAAAGAAAGTCTGGAAAGTTTTTAAAGTCTATTCTATTGATTCAAAAAAGAAATTAAAAACTGGCTGGCAAAGAAAAGAAATCTAAAAATTTAAATGAAAATTGGAAACTGGTAAAGAATACTTTACTGTAAATATTTAAAGAAACAAAGGCCCACAGCTGAAAGAGAAGTGTAAAGAGTTTTTTTTTAAAAAAAACTCCTTTACAAGGGCAGTGAATGCAGCTATGAGAAGAATCATAAAACTCCAATATGCAATACCCAGGAGAGTTTAAAAGCAAAAAATAAAATCTACAATTTGTAGATGGTTTTGGGTGGAGAAGGGGAGAAAGGAAAGCCAGCACAATAAGTAGGACATCGTAATAAATCAACATCAGAATGAATCCTAAGTGTAATATTGGCTCATGGATAGACAGATGAATATAGAAAGACAGAACAGACTTAATAACGTAATGCAGAAGCAATCAGTATCTTCAGAAAACAATTTTATTCCAGTTTGGGGGAAATATATTTCTATTACATGGTGATGATTAAATACTTTACATTAAAACAGAAACAAACATGTGAAAGAATAGCTAATGATATCAGATACATAGATATTAGGTATCTATGTATCTGGCAGCCCAGATTTAAAGAAAAGCTTATCAAGGACCAATATGTGTTGTTGAGTTTGAGGAGAAACTTACATCCTGGGAACAGAAAGAGTCCTTCTGCGACAGAGAAACAAAATAACCTCAGTGAATTTGGGCTATCAGTCTAACTCCAGTCATGGAAAAAATTAATGGAGTCAATGACATCACTGAAAAAAATAACCCTGATCCACACAGAAAATGAATCAGATCAAGCCAATCTCACATAAGTTTTGATAGGCAAAAATGACAGTATGGATGTAGCATATTTACACAGGAATACTCTGAATTACACCAGAACGTTTCTCTTATTAAATTGAAACCACCGGATAATCAACATAATGTATATTTGAAGGGATAAAAGTGTCAGATAAGTCTGAAATAAGGGTTTAAATGCTTATGCACATCTTTGTCCTAATCCATTTCATAGCTGTACTCCAGATGAATTTGTCCATAGACTTACATTATATAAGATTTTTCAAAGGCTAAGAAGAAGCATGAAAATTGTAATGGATTGTCCTAGGGTGACTTTATGATGCTTGTATCCCCAATTGTCTGTTCTGTTTATGCTGGATATTATATTCTGTCCCTTCAAGACTGGTTCTGAGAGCAAAGTCAGTGAGAAGAAGCNGATGTCAGCATCTGCCCCAGAAGGTCACTTCCCCCGGAAGGTCCCTTCCCCAGGTCTGTGTATCCCCTCCTCCCCCCACCCTGGCTCCTGCTAAGGACTGTCTGTCAACTTAAAGGGCGTTGTGTGATTAAGCAGATTCAAAAGATGCCTTAGACCCTGGGGGGCATGGGGCAATCCAGGTATCCCTCTGTTCCTGGAACCTCCTCTCCCTTACCTGGATTGGTGGGCTTGCTACCTCTCCCCCTCTCCCCCAGGTAAAAAGGGTGCCAATGCCATGCGGTCAGGGAGTTAGTTGGGAGACATCAGGGAAGCATGTTTAAGGTCTGTTTAGAGTTCTGTAGGGCAGTTACTGATTCAGAAGCCTGCGAGCCAGAATAAAACTCTCTGGATATAACTCTCCACAAGGACTCACTCCCTTTCCTCCACCATTTGCCTCAAGTCTCTCCAGCAGAGACCAACACCACATCCGGAGTCTGGCAAGCTTGGACCCATGGCCACGTGAGCTAGCTAATATCATCTTCTGGGGTACAGACACCCCAGTTGCTGTTATTAGGCTCACACACAGAGGCCAGACAAGCCAGGGCACATCCCACCAGTGATATTGGTATTATTTCCAGTATTTGCCCTAAACCAGGACATGGATAAATAAAGCAGATGACTTTGGGATTGGCAAGAGCAATAAAAAGACAGATTGTTAACAGGAGGCAATTCACTGTAGTTGATATGTAAGCACAAACAAACTAGTGATACTTTCACATGACCAAATGTAAGACTGCACACTTAAAAATTACATGCAGGGTCATGATTTACAGGGTTGAGGTACGGGACACAATCTGACTCTCTGGAAGTCAGCAATTCCAACAGGGATGTGCAGGCCCTGGAAGGTAATGGTTGAACCTGAGCAGTCCTATGAGCCTCAAGTTACAAACAGAGGAAGTAGACACATAAAGTGGTGGGAGTCAAAGCTGAGGCTGCAAATTTGGCAAGAGTTAATAGTGGAGGGGGAAAGGAATTACTGTAGAAAAGGGAAAATGCAGTCTCTGCATCAAGGACAATTCACAGCAGTTTTATTTTGAACACAGATGTGAATTAGAGTCAGTCTTGTGGTTCTAGCCCAGGAAAAAGGTTCACCACCTTAGTGACAGCTTCTGGAAGCCAGAAATGGGAGTGCTGAAGTTTCATGTGAGCCAGCTCCAAACACCTGAAGTGTCTGAAAGAGCCTGGTCCCCAGGAAGTTTGGGGTGATCCTAGGGGAGGACTGGGTTCCTCACTGCCCAGTCCACAGCACCCTGTCCCAACCAGCTGCTGAGATGGCGATGGGGTGGTTTCCTTCAGCAGACAACTGAGGTCACTCCAGTAACTCTCAGGAAGAATTATTTCCATACCACCCCTACCACATGCTCACAGCTTTTCTTGCAGTATTGATGTCAGTATATAGACTTGTTCTTTCCCTCAGACTTTTCCTGGAAGGAATACAAATTTCATGTTGTAAACCATCCCCTGTCCCAGGGGACCTGGTTTCTAGGGAGAGCACCTGCCTGGACTCCCTTTGGTAGCTCCAGAGGAATCTTCTGAGGCTCTTGCTTCACCTTGGAGTTATGTTGACCTCTTCCCCTTTCGTGGTCCAGGTTCTGACTAGCATCTGACACCTTCAGAAGGTTAAAAAAATAAATACTTGAAAGGATCTGAGCAGAGCTGAAAATCTGAACCAGGTCTGGCTTCAGTTACTCAGTCTATGGAAGAGTGAAGCCAGAGTCGGGCTGGAGAGTGGGAAAATCAGGGAGTGCTGGAAAGAGGATGCTGAACCTTGGGTGCCTTATCAGCTGGTGACATCCATTCTGTGCAGCCTGGGTGCTCTGAGACAGCATAGCGAGGGCCAGGGGAGAACAGCCAGAGGACAGAATAGGCAAAAGAGGTAAAAAGAAAAGGGTCATGGTTGCAAATAGAATTATAGAACAATTTAGGCTAGAATAGCCTGGAATAGGTTCCTCCAAACGTGCTAAGTGTCTATTGATCTTTTTTTTGTTTCTACTAGTCCCAATCACTGTTCCTGTGCATCTCTGTGCACTTCTTAAACCAGCCCTTCAAGAGATGCCTGTGTACCAACATGCCACCAGAAGTAGAGCAATAGTGGCAAGGTGCAGAGGAAAGAGCCAGACATGAACAAAGCCCCTGAAAACATCCGCAAGTGCTACAAGGTGGGGGAGGAAATAGTAAGCAAGAGGCCAAGTCAATGGCTTTCAAGTGCTATTCCTTTCTCCTGCCTTTCACTTGACTATCCTGATATAAATCCTTGTGGGAAGGATTTGTCTTTGGTCCAATGATACCACTCTTCACATTCATTTGTGACCCAGCTGAAAGTGTAATAGACCTCCTTAGTGATAAAAATTAGGTAGGGGGATTTGTAAAATACACACCACTGAGGATTTGAAATGGCAGAATATCTGCCTCTCAGCTTGGCAGCCCTTCTGCACCTCTGTTCTCCATCTGCATGGAAAATAAAGGCTCCAGGGAAAATAAAAGCTCTGCTTACACACTAAAGCAGCATGGCTTACTGGAGTGAAGGGGCTCACAGGAAGAAGTAGCGAAATTCTCATTGCCTTTAGAGAGGCCAGGACTTTGTATAACACTTTTCATTGAGGTTTTGTGTATGGTTTCCCCTGGTTTCCAAGTGGGACATAGATCTTTTTGGGTGAAAGAGCTTGTCGGCTAATAAAACTCCTGTGCTCCACACTCAGCAGATGGTTTTGTGGCTGATGAATGAACCAGGAATGGGATCCTGTTCCCTTTCCTGCAGCTTTCCTGGCTGTGCAGTGCTAGAAAGAGCAAAGGTCACCTGTGAGTTGCTGTACGTGTCGATAATGTAGTAGAGCAGGGGTGTTAAACCTTGACAGCTTGAATGAGGGATCATCAAGGAGGCGGGGAAGAGAAAACACGAGTGAGATTTCAAATGCTGTGTTTAGAGACACTGCAGAATCTTTCGTCAGAAAGGAGAAGTGAGCTTTTGCAGGACTGCAGTGACATAGCAGACTCCAAGGCTGACCTTCCCCAAGTGGCCTTCTCCCTGCACCAAAAATATTCCCAGATTGAACATGGACTCCCCACGCAGAAAATTGCATCTCCATAGTGAGTGATTCACTTTTCTCAGTTTCCTTGCAGTGGCCATGTGGCACCAAAAGAGATCCTCCACTGATGGAGGAATATCCACTGAAATTCCCGGAGCGTTACTGGCTTTGCCAACCACTTTTACTCCCTATAGTTTGGTCACAAGCCATAATCAGCCTCATAAATGTGTTCTGGAGAACTTTACATGGAGGCAGAAGAAAGGCAGAAGAAAGGTTTTTATGGCAGCTTGAACCAGGACTCTGTGCAGAAATAATACTGTCTCTCAGGGCATAAATCTGCTATCTCTCCATTTGCCATACAGGAATTACAGTCCATACAGGACTACGTAATGTCTAAAGGAACAAACTGAAGACTTTCTTTACAATAAAAGATGAACATGAAAACACAAAGGGTGTAAACAGTGCAGTGATGATTTCTGAGTCTGCAGTTTGAGGGTTGAGCAGTACCAACTCAGTGTTGGCTTCATGGGGTGCTCTTCAGGACTCTATTCTTCACCTGTGATGTCTGTGTGGAGCCAGAAATGATAAGGAGTCAAAAAAGCCCAGCAGAAAACCTGTGGAAAAGGAGAAGGAAGAATTCTCCATGTTGCTGAAGCCCTCCCTGCTGCTTCCTTCCTCATTACTCCTCTGTGGACTCTAATAAATAGCAAACACCTGCTGGGGCTCATTCTTCACTGTTATATAACAGTAAGAAGTTTCCAAATTGAGCTTAAAAAAACCCCAAAACTTGTAGTAACAGCATACCTCCCCTAAACTGCTTCCAGCACAACCATTCCACAGAAATTGTCCCATAAACACTTTTGAAGATCCCAGTAAAGCATGAACAGCCTCCACTGGTATTATTAGAGGACTCCTTGGAGTAAACTGAGAGCAGGCAGCCACTGCTGGTGCAATCATCTCACTTGCTCCATTCCCTCTTTTTCTCCTTCTCCCCCAGGGCATGGCCTCAGTTAGTGAAATGTGTCCTGTGATGCTGAGACTATCTTTGTGTTCATCTGCTGTCCTGCTCTGCCTGTGAAACAACCCAGCCCCCCTGCCAAGTTGGGACAGCCCTTGCAAGCCCCTAGCCCTCACTCTGCAGGATAATTCTTCTCTATGTTTCAGCAGGCATCACTCTGCTGGGCTGGGGCATCTGTGGGGTCAAGAGAAGACCAAACAAATGGATGCAGGTTAATGCTACCCTCCCTCTTCCATTGGTGCTTACAAAGACAGTCCTGTGGAGTCCACCCAATGGCTGACCCTTGTAAATAAGAGACTGAACTGCCATGGGCTGCCATGAGCACAGGAGAGATACTACTAGGACAGGTGCCTGGGCATGAAATTAAAAAACAAGTGTATCCAAAAAAGAGGAGAAAGACCGGCTTTCAAACCCAGCAGCTGCCTTGAAACAGCTGAGCAGGGAGGACAGGGGCAAGGCAGCTTCCCTAAACTGGGAAGCATTGGTTTGAGAGCGGCTGCAGGGCAATAGGGAGGGAAGACAGGACTGGCAGCAAGTGCAACCTGGTGCTGCAAATCATCCCCACCACCAAGAACGTGGGCCGGGCTCACATTCACTCATAGGCAACTGCAGATGGACATGATGGAACACATTCCTTGAAACTGCTGCCCTGACAAAAGGAGCTGTTCCATGAGCTGCAGAACCCGTGCTTGTCTCATAAATCTTAAGCTCTGGCTAAAAGTTTTCCCATCATCGGTATATCTGGAATAACTTTTTAAATGGGGATTATCTGCTGCTTAGTGACACAGTAACTTTGCTGCAGGAAATGGTGGATTGTCTCCCTTCCATCAGATTTTGCAGAAGTTTCAAACTTCCTCTCACTGAGCCCTTTTTTGCTCTGCCAGAGCGGGACCAAATGGGATTTCAGGGATTTCAAAGCTCTGCAGAGGGACACAAGTATACTCACACATTATATGATCAATAAACATAGTATCCTTTGGAAATGCTGACCATACACTTTGTTGCTGCACTCCATTTTCCTTCTTTTGCAGCACATTTCTGAAAATACCAGTTTCTAATAAAGTCTGTCTTTATCCAGTTAAAATAGTCCAGATGGAAGCTGAGTCTGAAGCTGAATTATTCTTTTATCAGTGTAAGCTTCATCATGAAAAATAAAATTATAAAGTAAGGATTTTTATACTGACATTTCCTAGGTCTTAATTTTGCAGCTGTAAAGCTCTGTGGGTGTAGTGTTACTTGTAACAAACACTGATATAAGAATGCAGGAATGACCTTTCTGGGACAGATCAAAGGGGCCATCTGTCCTGGTAACTAACTACTGACATTGGCCCATGTTGAGGAAAAGAAATCAGGGACCCTTCCCTCAGCTTTACTTCAGACTTTCTCAGCTTGAGATTGTATCCAGACCCATGGACCAGCTCTCCATGTGGTATTCTGTACCCTTTACACAGGCACAGCCAAAACCTGGGCTTTATTTGAAATCCCAAACTCAAAAGCAGTTGGTTCAAAATGCAATACATCACTGAAATTAGACAACTAGCGTTGAGATTACAAATTATCCAAGTCAAACTTACGAGGTTTTACCTCTTGCTCTGCTTTTGGGTTTCAAAAGGATGTTTTCTTTCGTTCTACAACATACACGTACACTCAGAGTTTTATTGGAAAAGGCTGAGAGTAAATCTCTATTATTAAGGACAGATTAGGATTCAGGGCTTTGGATAGGGGAGATGTAATTCAGTTCCCCCTACCTCTGTGACACACCTGCAGTTGCAGCATGAGATAGAGCAGTTTTGCCTCCCATTTCTTTCTGACAAATGGCAAATTACTTCAAGAGATGTTCACAGCTCAGCAGGACAGGCACTAGCCCTGGCAAAGGTCAGCAATGCCATCCTGACCCAACATGGGTGTCATATCCAGGAGCCTGCTTTTGACTAGGACCAGCACAAGCATTTTCATGGGAAGAGGCAAGAAAACATGGAATAACCTGCCCATAATGTCTCTATAAACATTACTTTATTTCTAGTGTTTAATATCCAAATATTAGTGAGAGAAAAAAAATACTATCTTTAGCCATGCATCTGGGGATCAGCTATGACTATTAACTGCTCCAGAAAAAATGGGCCAAAGCCAGCCCTCAAAAATGAGGAAATACCATCTCTGACCAGTTTCTCTCTCCTGGAACATCAGCGGCAGGAGGTTTCAGGCACCAAGGGAGCGCTGGCCCAGCAAACCACCCTCTCAGAAACCTTTTTACAGCCCTCTGCTTGCCTTTCATACTTCAAAGGTGCTCACCACTCAGCTGATCCAGTCTTGGGTTTTCTGGCAGAAGCAACTCTTACAGCTCCAGCTGTGCCACAGATTTTGTACATGAGCTTAAGCAAGGCATGCAAGAACTAAGGAGTTCTCAGAACAGAGTAATGCCACATTCTTGGACTATTCAGTCCAACACAAACTGTATTTGCTTGTACAGTAGTAAATGTAGTTATATCTGCTCTTACTGAAGCCTAATGTCATACAAATAATATAAATAATTGCACTTTTAAAAATGGTTTATAACATGAAGAGTGATGCACTAATGCATAATTTAAAACTGGGCACATTTCAAAAGCCTAACAGGCCATGGTAGATATGAAATCCCAGCACATAAAGGGGAGCTCACTTGCCTAAACATTGGGTCTGGTTTATATTCATCATAATCAGACACTGAGCAAATGCAGTAAAAAAATATGTACATTAAACTGGTTCAATTTTATCATCCACCTATGACCTGCCCCTGGAAAAAACATTGATTCAGATACAGAAAGCGAGCCCTTGATCTGCATGAATCCTCACTCCATGACTGGATTTTCCTCACTCTGAGGTGAGGTGCAAAGAATGTTCACTTGGGAACATCTCAATTTTCACAGAGTCTAAATAAAAGTGAGAGACATAACTTTCAGAGTCCTCCATCAGGCTGAAAGGTTTATACAAATAGAGCAACAGTTTGGACAAAGTCTCAATCCCAGCCATAAATCATCAAGACTTTAAAGCTCCACAGACACTTTTAGATCTTGCAGCAGGTTGAATGACATCTTAGAGCTGCAAAGAGTCCTTTAGGGAAAACCAGCTGATCAAATAGGAGATACTGAATGCTGCCAAAGGATGTTGTCATTAAACTCAACCAGTTCTTCAACAGTGGGACTGGCTACCTGCTGCATTTCATTTTGTTATATTAATTGTTTGATGGTTAGTTCCATTGCTCCCTCATTGGTTTCCCATAAGTTGGTTTACCCCTAAGTTATACCCCCTGCTTTTAAGCTGTCCCTCAAGTTATTTCTCTCCCTTTGTTCAAGTCCCTTCCCTGTCTATCAAGGCAACCCTGCCCCCCTTACCTGCCTGTCAAGACAACCCTGCCCCTTTTTCCTGACTGTTCCTTGTCATTCATCCCCTGGGCCAATCCGTGATTACCCCACTCACTGGAAAATCCCCTAAACTATGATGCCCCATTGGCCCACGTGACCTCTCCTTCTCCTCCCCCTACCCTAATTGGTGCCGTACCACTAAAGTAACCCACTTGCTCCTCCCCTGGTGCCCCCTTATTGGTTGTCTCTATGTATCCATCCCCTGATTTGTTCGAGCTTAAAACCTGCTGCACAATGGGGCTTGGGGCTCGCTGTGTCCTGACCCCTCCAATTCCAATAAACCAGTTGGAACTTCACGACTGGGGAGTCTCTTCTGCCTTCTTTACCCAGTCTCTGCCCTGCTGTTGAGGAACACCGTCTCTCTGTGTAGAGCATTGCTAGCTCTGAGGTTCTGCCTCCGGCTTTACCCGCGCCAAGGCAGCTCCCCACACTCGCCGCTCCACTGGAGCAAGTTGAGCTAGCCGAGGTTCCCGTGTGCAGTTGTGGGAAACGGATTTGTAGAGAGTTCTCAGGGACTGACAGAAGGCCTGCACAGTATGCATCCATATCCAAACTTTGAGACAAGAAATGCTGACTTAGAAATGCCATAGAATAGGACAGATATTGTTGAGAGAGAAATGGAGCTAGAAAAAAGTTTCAAAAGATGGCCTTGCAAATAAGACTAGATACTTTGGAGAAACAGAACTATGAAAGATGCACTGTAGTGGGACCCACGAGGGGTAGTTTTAGGTGATTGGCTTTAAGGCATCTACAGCATGGCATGGCAAAAAGCTGACTGGCCAAGAAACACTTAGAGTGTATTGTAATCAGGAAATAGTTGGCTTTTGATTGTGATGGCGTGACCTGTAACATCTGTATTGTCTCACCCTTCTCATGAGACTGATAATGGCATAAAGCTTTTTAAAATGCCTCTCAGTTGCCCCATGTCTGGGTCAGGAAAAGGCTGTGGTCCGACATGCAGTGGCAGCTACCCTCCCAGGAAGCCTCCGGACCTCGAGAGATTTAACACAGGGAAATGTAAAGTTTCATGCTGGGGGGTGGAATAACCCCGCACAGCAGCCCAGGCTGGGGCCAGCTGAACAGACCCAAGGGTCTGAGTAGACTGTAAGGTGCCCACAAGCCAGCATTGTGCCTATGCAGCACAGGATGACCTCATCCACAGAGCAACCAGCAGGCTAAAAACATGTCACTCTTGTTTTCTATGCAGGAGACTTACTCTGGCCACACCACACAGTTATGAAAGACAAAATAAGGGGTAACTTGAAAAAGAAGTGTCAAAGAAACCATCTGGCAGAAGGTTGAGATCACCAAACAGGATACAGGTGATCTCTTGTCTAAACAGCACCAAAAGTGAGGACATCTATTTAACAGATAGATGTGGGGGTTTTTTGGGGTTTTTTTTGGGCGTGTTTGTTTGTTTCTTTATTTGTTAGAGGGCTTTATGGCTGTGACTGTTGTAAACAGGACATGACTCGTGGCTTAAATTACAAAGGGGTCAAGTAAGTCCTATACGTGAAGCTGCAAGTGCCCTCAGCCCTGGTCCAACAGAAGCACTCGTTGCCTCCCACCTACAACTGGCATCTTTCAGCAAAACACATCTCTTGCATGTAGGGACAACATTGCCCAACTCCACTGATGGCTCGTAAGTCCAGCAAATGTCTGAAGCTGCTGTGTTCTGAACAAGATGACCTCCTTGGCTTTGTCCTGTGACTTTCCTAGTGTTCATGAAAAAATTAAATGCTACTCTAGATGAGAAACACAATATATTCCAGCATAAAGGAAAAGATTAGAAACACACAGAGATAGTGACTCTTCTTACATGAAGGAAAATAGTAACTCCAGAAATGATATACAACTTCTTAATGCAACAGATCTTTTTTTTTTTCTTTTTTTTTTTTTTGATAAATGGAAGTTTGGGAATGGTTTTGACCCTTGAATGCTGTTTTTCCTTTAATCCACTAATCCCTGATCTCTCCTCCACCTCCAGACTCACTTTTTTTGTCTTGACTTGTCAGGACATGGACCATTTATACTTTTAAAGGATTTTGCTGTGGTTCTGTATCACATTTTGGGTCATACTAGAGATGAGCTCTCCAAACTGAAAGAAACTCACATATTTTAGTAAGTTTTTCATATCAGCTGTCTGATACAAAGAGCTTCTTATCTGGTGATTCCTGGGACAGCATTTCCAAACAAAGCAGGTAAAACCCCTTTCCCTAAGCTGAATTTTGTTTCTCTAAGAGCAGCTGTCCCCTCCAGGCAGCTCTAACATGACATCACAGCCCAGCATTCAGCTCCCACTGAACAGCAGTGCTTGCTGAAGCCAGGTAAGTAGCAGAAGAAAAAGACAGGCCCACAACATAAGACATACATGGAGCCAATCCAGAGGAAAAAAAAAGTAGTAAGAATCAAAACAAACACTTCAGACTTCTCCTCCCCCTACAACCTCTCCCTTGAACACTGATAATGTAAAGAACCAAACTTAAAATTTCCAGTCAGTTTACCACCTCTGACATAGTCTTTCTACAGTTTACTCAGAGAGAGAAGTCCCTCTTGTAAAGGTTCTGGAGACTTCTCCACAAGAGGGAAAAAACAGTTCTCTTGTGGCGCTCTCATGACCAGCAGCCGCCCGGGGGAAAATCTGCTATTGTGAAGTCTCTCCCATTTCCACAAGCCTTCCCACAGCTTGTTGATGGGCCATGTTGACTTATGGAGTATTGTTTTAAAGATGAGCTGTTCAAAAGCAAAAGTTCTCATTATCTATCTCTAAAATCATCCTCATCCCTGGAAACAGAGATCTGCTTCTTCTTCTCCTGCGGGCAGTGGACTACTCTCTCTCTCTCTCTCTCTCTCTGTTCAAACTTCTCATGGGATCACAGCTACTTTCACATCTGCTTAATTCAGCATGGAGGCCTTTGCTCGACATCAATTTGAACACTTTCATCTCCCCACAATTTCATGTGTTATAAGGAAAAAGAGCCTTTCTCCATAGCTTTACAAGAGGATTTCAGCCCCAAGAAGGCATCTTCTCATCCCTCCCATTTGATACTTCACTTTCTTCCTCACTGACCATGATGTCTCATGTTGCTCCTCTACATGCTTGCATCTCGTTCCTTTCTCTCACACAGGGGAGGATTGAAGTACTAAAAGGGTTAACATGTCGGACTGGGTGTTCCTGATGGCTGGAGCTGTGGCTGGGGGAGGCCTGGGGGAAGCGGCTCAGATCGGATCAGCCACGCCCAAACTCAGCAGCAGCACGCCGGGATGGGGACTTCTCCTTCCCTCCCTTGCCCAATGGATGAGGCAACTCCCAGGGAGCAAAGTCCCAGGGTCGGCCCGGGGCTGCTCCCGGGGGCCGGTGGGCTCGGCCGGGCCGCAACAAGCAGCCAGATGTTAGCAAGGCTGGCTCCATCTGGCCCCATGGCACTCCTTCCCTCTGCCCGGGAGCCAATGGGGGAAGGGGGGGTGCAGGCGGCCCAGGGGAAAAGTGCCCAGACCACAGCAGGGCCGGCCGGCCTGGCCCGGCCAAGACACAGGCCAGGGCAGACCTAGTTACCTTCTTGCTGGCCGGGAAAGAAAAAGAAAGTTCCCGGGTTTTTTCGTCTTTAACATGTGTCTTTCACAGAGGCGTGTCCCACTTTTCAGTGGCTCAACCGTCAGCTACACACAAACCTTTTGCCTCACTTCCCAAACTCCTCCCCAGTCAAACCGCGACAGATATCAAGAAGAAATTCTTGGCTGCAAGAGTGATGATGCTCTGGCACAGGTTGTCTAGAGAAGCTGTGGCTGTCCCATCCCTAGAAGTGTTCAAGGCCCGGCCAGACAGGGCTTAGAGCAACCTGGTCTGGTAGAAGATGTCCCAGCCATGGCAGAGGGGTTGGAATGAGATGCTCTTGAAAATCACTTCCTACACAAGCCATTCTGTGATTCTATTACATGATTCCATGACTCATCCATGGCTGCTGCCATGCTCCCGTCACAAGCACTGGCCAGGCTCCAGCCAGCACCCAGCTCCTTGAGAACCAGCTCCATGTTAAGACACTGCAGTCAGCTTCTGATTTGCTCCAACTTACTCAAGCTCCCACATATTTAACAGACATGCTTTTATTAACTGTTGCCCATCTCCAGCCAATCTCCAGCCTGATCCAAAGCCCCCAAGTCAACAGAAATCTCTCCTTTTCAAAATCTCTTCTGATCCCCCAGTGCTGATTACAGAGTTTTCTTTCTCTCAAAAAAGTCCTGAATTTTTTTTTGTTTTGCATTCTAAAAATGATTTATGATTTCCAATACATTTTGGAGAAACTGCAAAACATACCAAGTCACTGACTGAGATATAAATTATCTGTCCTCTGTTGCTGCTTTTGAAGTAAGATTTTATCTGTGCACATTTTAGCTCCTTCCAGGCTAAACTGTTTTTGCTGTGCTTACTCATGTGAGTGATTGAAGAGCAATCCAGCTTTTTTTTTGGAGTAGGTCTTTTCAGTGTAAATCAGTCATTTCCAATGTGGCCTTAATTAGTAAAGCATTTCCTCCAGGAATTTATTATTTATTTAACCTGTTAACCACAAGAGTAAAATCTACTCTTCCAAACTCTGTCTTTTTCTTCAAGACCTGCTCTGAAAAGCAAAATGTAGAGCCATGAGGGTCATTTTTATCTGGATTTCAACCAGCTTGGATAATGTCATGCTGGTTAGATGTTGCCTCCCCTTTTCCAGCACTGCTCTGCTGCTCCAAAAATGAGCAATCCAGAGCAAGGGAAAGTGATCACTGTTGGCCTGTGTCTTCCAAGTACCTATAACCTGCACTGCTTTTTCCTTTCTCCCCCCAGCCATGAGTGAGGAGAAGATTTTGACTAGAACCTGTCCCACAAGCAATAGGATAAGATGACCAATCAGCAAAGAGATTTGACCATGAGTTCAGAAATCTCAACATTTGTTACAGGCAGAACGGCTCTGACCTCTTCTTGTTTGTTTTCAAGACGACTGCACATGAATTTAATTTGACACAATCAGCTGCACTTATTTATTTTCTTAAGTCAGTGCTTCTGTGTTTCCATTGCAGTCATGGCTCTGACATTGCCTCCAAGCCTCTGATGCAAGGGAAAGTCCGTGTTTTCTCCTGAATTTTACAAAGAGCTTATGAAGAGCAGTTTCTACATTCCTAGTGAGATGTGAAAAATGATAAGGTTTATCTCCAGCCTCACGTATGTATGAACATATATGCATGTCTGGAGATTATCCATTCCCTAAAACTTCTGTTACTTCATGTCAGACCCACATCTGCACATGGTGGGTGCACTCAACCCATTTCCATGTTGGTTATATTAAATATAGGTGCATATGTTCCTACCTACACATACCAAACCTGTGACTGCAATGATACCTTGTGGTATGAGAATCAAATGCTTGAGTTCCATCCCCTTTGCTAAAAATAATGGTGACCTCTGTGGCCATCCTCAGTGCTGTAAAAATAATTCTCAGTATTTGCCACTCAATTAAGCCTTTTTCAAGTGTTGAGTATTGATGGATTAACATTTAGAAACACTTAAGTGTTAAGAATCTGGTTTAAAAATGCACATCTACTATATAGTTCCTTAATATTAAGCTGTAACCAGGCTACAGGAAATTGTTAAGGCAATTGTTACAGGTAAGGTAATTATTATTATTTCCTCTGGGGGTGATGTTCTATTACCCTGGAGGCAGTCAGCATTTGCATTAGATACAGATCATAAAGAACAACGCACAGTAACTTACATTGTTTACTATTGCAGCCCAGGTACTCCCTTCAGCTTTGTCTTGAAAAGAAATGCACCACTTTCCCATTGTCCTGGGGTGGCTATATGATGCCTTTATCCCCAATAGTCTGCTCTGTTTAGGCTGGATAATAAGTTTTGCACCTTTAAGACTTGTTCCAAGAGCGAAGCGGGGAGAGAAGAAGCGCAGAGTTTGTTATCAGGAACTGCACTCACTCCTACACATCCTGCTCCTGGACTGTGTTGTCTGTGGATGGACAGACAGCAGGACAGAGCTCTCCTTTGCTTTTAGTTAGTTTTAGCTAGCTGAGGCAGNTGGAGCGGCAAGAGGTTTTATTGTTTAATATTGTTCATTTTTTCTTTGTGCTAGTGAATGCTTTACCTGTTAAATAAATAGTTTTTTCCACTTTTCTCCTAAGGAATTGCTTTTTCCCGAACCAGTGACTGGGAGGGGCTATTTTGGATCGGCTTCTCCCAAAGTAAATTCTCCTGAGGTTTCTTCCTAAATTTTGGCTTTGAACCAGAACCAATACACCCATCAAAGTGCCTGATGAATTGTAGCACCACAGAGTCAATGCTGGTGGAAATGATGTCACTGTTTACCAGGCTTGGTGGACCAGAAACTCCTCCGTGGACCAGCTCAGATAGATTCCACAACCATTTATACCCAGTGTCCTCTCACATACTGATTCAGGCTGTACTTGATGGGGGGATGCAAGAGAGGGGCACATCTTGTCTTTCCATTTAAGAAATCAGCTTTTTCCCCCTGTGATGCTGCCTGCTCGTGCTCCCGTTCCTTGAGGCTCGGAGAGCCTGAAGGATGAACCTAGGGCTTAAACAGCCTGTTATTACTGACCTGGGAAGGCGGAGGTGGGCAAAAGAGATTTTAATTATCAGTCAAGCTGTTGCTAAACCCAGAGGTAGTGTAAAGTTAGGGGGAAAGCAGGTGTTATTGCAGAGGTTGGCAGAACAAGGAGGGAAACAGCAGAAGTTGCTGCAGACTGGACAAAGACATCAGCAAAGAGCAGAAGACCCATCCTGTGTGCCTTGCATGGGGAGATGGGATTTGCTGTAGGATGGGTGAAGGGACAGAATGCAGCCCACTGTTACAAATAAGTTAGACACTTGTAAAATGGTTAAGAATTGTTCAGCATATACTGTTAAAAGGTTTGGTTATTGTACTGTAGAAAGGGTTTAAAGTGTAGTAACAAGAAATATGGTACTGAAGTTACCCTGTTTCACCTAAGGGAAGGGCATTCTCACCCTACAAACAAAACCCAGCTAACCTGGACAGAATGTGAACCAATCAACACCTAAAACTCCATGCAAATGAAGGATCCAAATGGGAACCAATCCAAAAGGACAAAAAAACTGTATAAAAAGGGGACATCCAGACCTGTGCCTTCAACATCGGACATCGAGAACATCCCTGCCAGGAGGAGAAGACCCAGCGCTGGCCCTGCAGCATCCTCCTGCTCGGCCCTGCAGCATCCTCCTGCTCAGCCCTGCAGCATCCTCCTGCTCGTCGCTGACTGGGAACGCGCCGATCTGACCTGGGACCCCCATGCTTTAGGCCCTTTTCAATAAAGCTGAAATCACTTTATCACTGGGAGTCTGCATCCCGTTCTTACCACTACTGTTTAGGTTTCCAGATCCATTGCTGGCAGGTGAGGTCAGTCAAGCTTTGTCTTTGGTAACAGTCATCACTCTTAATGTGGATGCATTTCCACGTGGGTAAGCTGCCATTTTTCTATCCTACAAGCATTTCATCAGCATGGTGATTATACTACACAATCCCAGCCATGAGACAGACTCTTCCAGTAGGTGTGATGGTGGAAGAATATGCTCTTCCAGATCAACCACACCTGCTCTTCCTCTAGCCATCCAGGTCTGTCAGTAAACTAGCTTATCTGGATGATGACTGACTTTTTATTACTGAATGCCTGCAGGTTTGCCACCTAAACACTTAGCACAGACACAATCTCTGGGAATGGAGGTCTTTGTGAATATCTTACCTGCAGATTTTGGTGCCCAGGTCCAACACGCAGGGTCTGGGACAGAGAAAAGCAATTCACCTTTCTTTCTGCAGGATGTGGGAACTCCTGCACTCCTCCTCCTCCTCTCATCACACACTAGTCATACACTGAAGATCACATTCAAAGCATTAACAGTGGAAATAATCTAGAGGAGTCTCCCCAGACATGAGGTTGTTTCTTCTCTCCAAGACCACCAGGCAAAGACCCAGGGAGCACAGTCATAGCAGAAGGAAACAGCTGTCCCCATAGCCATTAACTGATTTGCCCTTTGGAAAGGATAACTGGTAATGTATTCAAAAGTGTTACAGGCTTTCTACAGAATCACGCTTTGGAGCCACAATTTACATCCTTACAGATGGTGCATTTATCAGCTGTGCAGGCAGCCTTCCCTCTCTGGCCAACATGGTCAGAAAATTTCTATTTACAGCTTCTACTGATTTCTACGTACAAAATCTGCTCTGTAAGACACAACAAAGCCATTGGCATGACATTTAAAAACAGGTTTCATTTGCATCACACAAGGTTATTCCTTTCAGTGGAGATAGAAGGGAACTTGACTTGGTAACATTGAAGGATTCCTGATTTATGCCTTTCACACACCCGTCACACTGAAAAACTGACAAGATATTGAGAGCAAAGCACAAAGTTCATCTCATCTCAGGTCCTGCTTTGACAAGGCTTCCCAGTACAGAGATTAAAGAGGAGAGTTGTGTGCCTCAGCTGTCTGTTGACCTGAGACCAGCAACCAGATTTGGGCATGAGTTGGTTCAAAAGGGATGTGAAGTAGGAGATATGAGACATACAATTAATTTGACATGTAGGAGAAAACTTTGGCTATATCAAAAGTGATGGCCAAGTGGTGCAGGCTCAGCTGTGTTGCAGACTGCACAACTTCCACCCATTCACAGGCACTTGCAATGGCTTAAAATCAGCCTTGTCATGTCTGTAGAGCCACTTCTGCCTCACACTGATGCTCTTCCCATGAGCAGCCCTCCCAGTGAGAGATGCTCACAGTTCCACTGGCCTTGGCAATGGTATGAACCATCAGGCCACAGCTACAGCAGGACACTAAGAGCCCATGAACTCCATGGAGTGGCTGAAATTAGTTGGGCTGGGTCTTGTGGCTTCCTATTGCTTCATCAATGTCTTTAGAGGGAAAGAAATGAAGTCTAAGAGTACAGTGAGACTCTCAAACAGTGCTACAGATTCAGTCCCAGCTGCTCAGCTCTGCAGTTCCATGTTGTCCTGCACTCTATGCTCACTCTCACTCCTGTGACATTCTCATCCTAGTTAGCTCTATGCAATTCATATTGAGGGATGAGAACATAAAATTCTTTGAGTCTTGTCCTTTCTGCAGTCTGTCAGCTGCAGCATATTTTCAGCTGAAACTCTCAACAGAAAGGTCAAGAACTGCAGATTTTTCTCCTTTTTACACAGAGCATTTTGTCCAAACCAGCTGACAATATGTCAGTGGAATAGCTTGGGTGAGCTGGAGTCACCAAATATTTGGGCTGGCAGGGGGCTTCATGGACTGTGATGCTCATTGCAAACTAGTCTGAGGGATGCTTCAGACCATTGACTGCAGGGAAAGCCATGATTCACTGCTGCTTTCATTTCTATCTGAATGCACTTTGCACAGCTGGTTTTGTCTCACTTGGGTGTGATCCAAGCACACATCCTTGAAACGAAGCAAACCCACGCTGTCTGAGCACCACTTTGCTCTTGGAAACTGGGAGCCTGCTCTGCTCCGTGTGTCATTTCAAAATGTGTGCAAAGATTTTTAACTTCTTTAGAGCTCAAAGCGGGTATTAAGAGAAGACTAGAGCCAGTGGAATCCTTTTGAAGGAGATGCCAGCAATGTTCCCCTTGCAAACAGGCTGCCCTTGGCCACAAAGGGCATCCTGCAGCTCCCACTAAGCTGGAGGGTCAGGGTCCTGTCTCTGCATGCTCAAGTAGTTCTTCCATAAGCAAAGTGTCACCTCATCTGCAGGGAATTTGCATTCAAATTACACAGGGCTCCTGTGTAAGCAGCAAAGAGACTGCAATGGCAGCTGGCAGCCTGTTCCTCTCTCTGAAGGGACTTCAGTGCTGCAAACATATACACACTCCCCCATGTCAATCTGTGGCTTGTGGCTTCCACTGCTGGAGTAACTTAGAGCCCAGGCATCCATCTGTGTTGCGTAAATATTGCAGCTGGCATAACTGCAAACACACAGACAGATTAGGGTGTAGCAGGTCACAGGTGCAGAGCACCCTCCCCAGCTCCTACGTGTATCATGCAGGACACCTTTCTTTTGCATGTGGTTGACACATGAACATCGCCTCTCTCCCTGCTGGCTGGTGCACCTCAGGGCAGGTCTCCATCCCTTTCGAATACAGTTAGAAAAGCTTGAAACTGAAACATCTAGGTATTTTTGGGGTTTATTCCAGCACCAAAAGCCCCTGCAAGGGACCTAACCTCTTCTCTGTTTGGTTTCAGGATTTTATTTAGATGCCCCAGGGCAAAGCATAAAACTTAAATCCTTTTTATTCCCAGGACATTAGGGTCTGAAGTTTTGTCTCAGTTAAGAGACAAGTTTAGGAGAAAAACACTCTGGAATGAGTGTTTCCTCTAAGAAAAAGGGTTACAACAATCCTTTCTGCCAATGAGAAATGAATACTAATGGATGAAAGTGAAAAAACCCCGACCATTTACTGACAGAGTGCCCACACAGCATGGGAAAAGGTAAATAAATGCTAAATATCGAATGGTCAGACCTTACCCACACACATATGCACACCAGAACAAAACCCCAACATGCCAGGGAAAGAGAAAAGACAACAGTGGTTTGCCATGTCATGGGTAGAAAATGTCATGGGCTTTCAGGGAAAATAAACAAACAAAAAAAACACAGGAAATTCAAGCAGCAGTTCGGGCAAACAGATGTGAACATGGTGAATCTCTGACATCAGTCTCCCCTCTTCATAGCAGGTGGAGCAGGTAGGCTTGGTGTGCTTTCTCTCTCCGGCTCAGCTTTTTCCAAAAGGTGAGGCCGAAATGGAGCAGTTCCTCACCTTTCCCGCTGGTCCCAGCTGACTCCTCTCCCACTGGTAGTCCTCTCTGATCTCAGACCAAAACCGAACCAGCCAGTTCACTCCGAAAAGCCACTGAAATATTGCTGCTGCAGCCAAGGCCAGAGAAGGGAAAAACAAACTTCTTGGCTAAGCTAACAAAAAACCAAGCTAGCCAGCAAATACCCAGACCACACAGCATGCCGGACACCTGGCAAGTAAGGCTACGGAACAGCCCAAGGCTCCCCATTCCCCCCACCTTAAAGATACAGCACCCATTTTTGGGCATAAAGCAGATGATCAGGGAAGAGACTAATCATCATAAATCACTCCAAGACAGGTTTCACTTCAGAACACTAATCTCATGGTAGGATTTATCTTTTCTGGCCTATCCCTCTGCAGAATACATTTTGGTATTTTTCTGGCACCACATCATACACTTCCAGCACCTGATCTGAAGTAAAACATTATGAATCGGATATGGCCAGGCTTGAAACACCACCAGCATTATTACAGAAGAAACACTCCCTGATAACATTAACAAGCTCTTTGAAGGAGGCTACCAGCAGCATAATCCACCCATTCCCTGCAGACAGTGAGCCAGGTGAAGAAAGAAGATGCTTCAGCTTTTCCTAAGGATCTACTGCAAAGTGAGCGATTATCCACTGACAAAATGCGACAATGGCCAAGGGGGATGGTGGGTCGGGGCGGGGGGAGCCCTCATGTAATATTTCACATTTCCTCAGGCAACAGTAATTACACAGCACATTTTTATTCTTGCTGGCATTCAAGAGCCTTCAGAAGAGCAGACTACGCTGGGATAAGTAAGGCTTGCCTGTTTGTCTGATAAAGCCTAGCTGGAGATAAGGGCTTCTCCTATGTCTAATGTTAAAACTGGCCTTATCATCCTTTGCTACTCTTGGTTCAGAGCCAATTGGTGATACCTAGGTAAATAAAAAAAAAAATGGGGAAAAGCTAAGAAATTTGCTGGTAGGGGCTGAGAATCCACCTCCCCCTTTCTATCCCAGTCCTGAAATGAGTCCCCAAAGTTTGAAGTATATTGAGATGTCATGCTTTTCCACTTGAACAGCCATCAGAGTCAGAAAATTGTCTTCCCAGCACAGATGCCAGGCACTTGGGACTCTAGACCTGCCTCTTCCACACACAACACCAATTTTCAGAAAGATAAAAAAGCCTTGCAGAATATGCACAAAAGAGCTGTGTGGATGGCATCCTACCCAGCCAGCTGCTCATCTGCCCCAGAATCTGGTTATCTATGTTTCAAGACTTCCCTACATTATTACATTATTTAGTTTTATTTAGGTTATGATTGAGCATCCCTTGCCAGGGCTTGTGCTATGATATGTGAAAGGATCTGTCCAGCCCTGGAGCACATAGAGGCTTCTTCCAATCAGGCATTACTTCTATTCAGAGGTAGAGAGTAAACTAAGCTTCTCTGTCCAAGCCTCAAGAATTGCCATTGATTTATTTACCCGTGCCTTAAGTGCCACGAAAGGAACCCAAATGTATCCTGCCCAGAAAAAGTCATCTCCCCATCCTGGGGAGCTGGATTTCATCAGGATCCTGCTGTGGCCCTTGGCAAGAGCCAATGCTTCAGCTTTGAATCACACCAACAGGGCAGCACTTAGTGATGCAGTGGAGATCCCAAAACTGAGTGTACCCATGTGCTATGCATTCGATCACCAGCATAACTGTTTGCTGTTCCTGCAGGAAGGGCTTTTATGCCCAGGTCTTCTGCCCCCGAAAGATCTTTTTAGACACACTCACACAATTTCAGCAGAAACTGGATCCAAAGCAACATAAAAAAGCAGTTATATATACACATGAGTAGAGGACAAACACAGTAATACTTTCACAAGAGCAGCAGAAACTCATTGATCTGGAATTACGCTTTTGTTTATAACTTTTCCATGCAAGCCTTCAAAATAAAACTGGATTGCAAAGAATTGTGTCATGCCTTTCAAGAGCTGACAAGTACCTAAATATGTGTCTGCTTCTCCAAATGATCCATCCAACTTAGTTTAAAAAGAAACAGGGTATTGTAGGAACAGTTATACTACAATTTTCCACCACTATTTTGGCACAAACTCAAGGCTTGTCTTCTTATGGTTTCAAAACTTTCATTTTAACCTTTGAAAAGCAGCCCCAATTCAGATTGCCAGCTCACATGGCCCTTTGAAAAGTCGACCGCAGACTGGTCCTTCAGAGTATTTCCAGGGGGAGATACATTTCTCCTACTCCAACTCTTGCTGTCCAGTTCTTTATTTCTTATATCAGTCTCCTCTCCAGATTTGCTGTGCTGTTTACAACAGAAAGTTGTCTTTGACTGATGAACAAAGTGACATTTGTGCATGACAAAAAACCCCTTTGGGCTGTTTTGCAGTCAAGGAGGCCACAGGAGGCCAAAACTAGCTATTGATTAATATATGGAGCCAAACACAGAGTCCTTGCAAATCCCCCTGGTTTTCCATTACATTCTTTAATGAACCCACAGGATGGTCATTTTTTCCCTGTCATGCTTTCATTTGCAGACATTCTATGACAATTTAGGGGGTGGGGGGGGAAGGGGGAGGGAGGTTGTTTGTTTGGGGGTTTGTTTGTTTGTTTGTTTGTTTGTTTTGGGTTTGGTTTTTTTTTTGGCTGGCATCCCCATATGTCTTCTTTCAGTCAATGTGAACCACCACAAGTCCCCAGTCCTCCACCCCAATACAACCTGGAGTCTAATGTAGCACTAGCAACAAGGACTGAAGGCTGAAATCCCTACTGCCCAAAGCCAACACAGCCTGGCACAAATTTTGGCACGAATGCCATAGATCTGCAGTGCAAATTTTGATGCAGAGAAGAAAAGAAGGTTTCTTTCCTCACTGACTGCAGAGCCTTTTCATGGTCACCACTGCATCTGCTCAGAAGGGTTAGCAGTGCTGAGTGGAACCATGTTCATGGCCACATTTGTCTTTATAATGCTTAAAAACCAATAAAATCTGTCTTTTGTTCTGCAACTAGGACCTTGGAGCACTCAATGCCAAGCTGTAACAGGAACAGAAGGAGACATGGGACAGTTGGACCATGCACAAAAAAATTAAAGAAAATTACTAGTTTCAAACCCAGCACAGATAATGGGGAGGCAGTAGGATTTGGTATCTGAAAGGATCATTTATGGTGGGTCCAATTTCATGTTTCCACACATAAGGAGCTTGATTGGTTTCCCAGTAATTGCCTTTACTGTGTTCATCTGTTTCAAAAGCTTTGACAAGACAAGCCATGAAGAATCCCCCAAAAGCACCTTGGGGAACGACCCCTTGCTTTTAAAATAAGACCAACAGAAAATACACTGTAAGTAGCAATTCTGCCTCAGCAAGATGAATGGATCAAAATTCTCCCAGGTATTTTCCAGCTCTCACTCCTGGGAGACTTGAGCCTAGACCCCAGATGCTTTATAGTTCCCAATGCCTCCCATGCCATGGAGTCACATCCATTTACCCTGGCTGAAAGTCTGGACCTTGTGTTGTAGTTGGCTGAGAAGAGTGTCCTTTAAAGCACTTCACAACTTGTTGGTGTCACCACAGATGAGTGGGTCACAGCAATCCCTTGCTTTTCGGGATGGTGAGGTTCCCCCCCC